>WNWK01028905.1:0-24907 GCA_009830355.1 Cherax destructor | reverse complement strand
TAGTATTTCCACCTTTTGTCTCTTTCTTTTATCTGGTTGTTTCTCCTTATATCTAAAAAAGATTGCTGTTCTTTTTCATTTTCCCTTTCCCTGCTTTCTCTGTATCGTACTGTTCCCTTTATATGGTGGTCTGGGCAGCTCATGTCATAACATTCTCTGGACTGTGTTGAAGCTTGACACATCACTGGATGGAAGTATCTGCACTCTTTGTTAAACCGACACTTTCCTTTCCTTAACATGTTGGCACATTTTCTGGTGTGTTTATTCCAACAATCTCTGCCATAAAGGCACATACCTTTAGCATAGAATCTGCATATGTTTTGGCTGCCTTATATATATTATGATGCCATATTTATATATATATATTATATATATATATATATATATTATATTATATATTATATATATATATTATATATATATTATATATATAATATTATATATAGTATATATATATATATTATATATAATATATATATATTATATATATTGTATATATAAAATTTAATATATATATATATATATATATTATATATATTATATATATATATATTATATATATTATATATATATATATATATATATATATTATGCAAAAAGATCACAGTAAACAGGTGATATCAAAATATGCAAGACAACCACAATGAAAAAATAGAGGAATTCCAAGCGCTTTCGTGACTACTCACATTATCAAGGAACTATAAAAGGAAACATGACAAGAAGGCTTATAAAGGGGCAAGACTACACCTCACAGTCACATCATACTAACAAAGACCACACCTCACAGTAGCGTAACATCGCACGACTCTGTGAAGAGGAACATAAGAAAGGACCTGAAACTCTTCCCAAGAATTAA
Source organism: Cherax destructor (assembly GCA_009830355.1). NCBI lineage: Eukaryota > Metazoa > Arthropoda > Malacostraca > Decapoda > Parastacidae > Cherax > Cherax destructor. The sequence continues at coordinate 24,051 of WNWK01028905.1, read as the reverse complement.
GATTAGTCATAAGAACATAAGAACATAAGAAAGGAGGAACACTGCAGCAGGCCTGTTGGCCCATATTAGGCAGGTCCTTCACAATCCGTCCCACTAACAGAATATTTGCTCAACCCAATTTTCAATGCTACCCAAGAAATAAGCTTTGACAATTCTACCCACTCATGCGCGAGTCCCACTCAAATCCAACCCCTCTCACTCATGAATTTATCCAACCTAAATTTGAAACTACCCAAGGTCCTAGCTTCAATAACCCTACTAGGCAGACTGTTCCACTCATCAACTACCCTATTTCCAAACCAATACTTTCCTATATCCTTTCTAAATCTAAACTTATCTAACTTGAATCCATTATTGCGGGTTCTCTCTTGGAGAGATATCCTCAAGACCTTATTTATATCCCCTTTGTTAATACCCATTTTCCACTTGTATACCTCGATCATGTCTCCCTCATTCTACGTCTTACAAGTGAATGTAATTTTAGGGTCTTCAATCTTTCTTCGTAAGGAAGATTTCTAATGCTATGTATTAATTTAGTCATTCTACGCTGAATGTTTTCTAACGAATTTATGTCCATTCTGTAATATGGAGACCAGGACTGAGCTGCGTAATCTAGGTGAGGCCTTACTAATGATGTATAAAGCTGTAATATAACCTCTGGACTTCTGTTGCTAACACTTCTTGATATAAATCCCAGTAATCTATTTGCCTTATTACGTACGCTCAGGCATTGCTGTCTTGGTTTAAGGTTGCTGCTTACCATCACCCCAAGTCCTTCTCGCAATCTGTATGGCTAAGTTCTACGTTATTTAACTTATAAGTGCTTGGGTTATGGACACTCCCGAGCTTCAGAACCTTGCATTTATCTACATTGAACTGCATCTGCCACTTTTCTGACCACGAATTAAGTTTGTCTAAATCTTCCTGAAGTTCTATGACGTCTATGTTTGAATCAATTATCCTACCTATCTTCGTGTCGTCGGCGAATTTGCTCATATCACTAGTAATTCCCTCATCAAGGTCATTGATATATATTATAAATAACAATGGGCCTAAGACTGATCCCTGTGGAACACCACTTGTTACAAGTCCCCATTCGGATTTAACCCCATTTATGCACACTCTCTGCTTCCTATTGGTGAGCCATGACTCGATCCATGACAGAACTTTTCCCCCAATGCCATGAGCTGCCACTTTCTTTAACAGTCTCTGGTGCGGTACTCTATCAAAAGCCTTACTAAAGTCTAAATAAACAATATCGAATTCTTTATCGTGATCAACAGCCTCAAAAGCTTTACTGAAGAAGGTTAATAAATTAGATAGGCAGGAACGGCCCCTCGTGAATCCATGCTGGGTATCATTAATCAAATTATGGTTATCTAGATGGCTTCTAATAATATCAGCTATAATTGACTCTAGTAATTTGCCTACAATTGAGGTCAGGCTTATTGGGCGGTAGTTTGACGGTAGTGACTTGTCCCCTGCTTTAAAAATAGGAATTACATTAGCCATATTCATATTATTTTCAAAACTACTTTTTATGAAACATGATTCTATTATATTCCTTTCAACCATGGACTTGCTTGATACAATTTTCTCAGCATTTTGAAAATCAATTGGATGGTTAAAATCTCTCGCATGAATAAATAGAGCATTAGAATGTTGTCCAGTTCTAATGCTATATTTATGTTGTTTTAATCTTAGTTCAAGACTTTTACCAGTTTGACCGTAATAAACTTTATCGCATATTTTTCAGGGAATCTTAGACACATCCGTCAGCATTTTGGGGGGATTTTTTTTATCAAAAGTCTTTTTACTGTATCAAGATTTTTAAATACAACTTTGATATTAAAATTCTTAAAAAAGGAAGAAAGAAAAAAGAGAAGAGAGAGAAAAGAGAGAGAGAGAGAGAGAGAGAGAGAGAGAGAGAGAGAGAGAGAGAGAAAGAGAGAGAGGGAAAGGAGAGAAAAGAAAAAGGAGAGAGAGAAGAGAGAGAGAAGAAAGAGAGAGAGAGAGAGAGAAAGAGAGAGAGAGAAAAGAGAGAGAGAGAAGAGAGAAAAGAAGAGAGAGAGAGAGAGAGAAAGAGAGAGAGAGAGAGAGAGAGAGAGAGAGAGAGAGAGAGAGAGAGAGAGAGAGAGGAGGAGGAGGTAGTAACCACCACCTTTGGTGCTATTGTTGACACTTGTCCTCAGAGAAGAATTTTGAATTTGGAGGCAGAAAGGTTAATGTATCAGAGTATAGTGGTACCAGCACTCTTATATGTACAGTGGACCCCCGAGTTTCGAACGCCTCCCAACTCAACCTATTATGTAAGTTTATTATTTTAAGTGCTTTTGTAAGTGTATTTTTGAGGGTCTGAAATGGACTAATCTAATTTACATTATTCCTTATGGGAATAAATTTGTTTGGTAACAGCACTTGAACAGCATTCTGGAACGAAGAATGTTCGATTTCCGGGGGTCCACTGTATATGAAAGCCTGGTTGGTCAGGCCAGCAATGGGAAGGCCTGGTCTGAAACTGGGCTGTGTGGGCAGTGATCCCTGAAATAACCTCAAGATGGCTGTGGAGTGTTTATTAGCAATGAAGTATTCATACATGTTCATTATTTTAGTGTTGCTCTCCACAGATATCAGCACCACACAGCCTCTTGGATGGTGAGTCTGTAGGAGGAAGTGTGTCCTCAGAGCGTGCTATTGACGTTGGAAGAGTCGGTGCCTGGGCCACATCTTTTGAGAAGCTCTTAGAAGATCCTGCAGGGCTGCATACCTTTGCTGTTAGTTACAATACATTTTGTTTTTATTGTAAATGGTAAAGTGTACTGTAATTTTGAACTTTTTAGTATCTGTACCTTAAACAAATGAACTATATTTCAGTATTGTATTTATATATAGGAGCAATCCATATTTTTCCTTTAATTAAATATCTAAAATTATTTATATTTATTATTTATTTTATACCCCAATAGGAGTTTTTAAAAAAAGAATACAGTCATGAAAACATATACTTCTGGACGGCTTGTGAACGATATAAGAGGGTCTCCAACCCTGATGAACTTCAAGCCATGGCAAAAGAGATCTTTGAGAGACATTTATACAGTGGTGCCCCAGAACCTGTAAATGTGGACTCTCAAGCAAGACAGGATGCTGAGGAAGGCCTTCATTCTCCAAATCAGTTTTTATTTGATCAGGTGATCAATGTTATGTTTTACAAATTATCAAAATTTATTTGCTTGGACTCTTTAATGAGAATGCAGAGTGGCTTCCTCTTTCATAACTCTTTTTTTTAGCTGAAAAGAAATGAAGTCCTACATTATGTTTATAGACTGAGCACTTACTACATACTTTCCTGCTCTTCTTTACTACTAACATTTCTTCAAGTGATGAGTTATGTCTTTTTGTTTCTTCCATCTTCTTAGCTCACTATCACTATTTTCACAAATTTTTACCTTGGTGCTTCCCCAGTTATGCTCAAGCTATTTGCCTAATGCTCAGTGCATGGAGCTTTTGCTGATATAATCATACTGGTGATCACTATCTTGGTTTCATTAATTTAAATGTATGATTGACCCAGAAAAGGCTTGTGATGCCAAGTGGTGATCTCCCATCTTGTCTTGAGTGCATTATTTTGGCCTCGAGTCTGTGACCACTTTTTCTGAAGATCTCTTGATGATAGATGTGTTTGTGTTTCAGTCACAGAAAACATTTCCTCCTTACTGTGTTTGAGCTAAAGGAGTCTTACGATGTTTACTCAGCACTATGTTGTTCCTCATCAACTTACTTTGATTTAGTCTCGTAAGATTTGGTCTTTTTTGTTTGTAGACAATTGTAATATTGTTTGTACCGACACAGTCATAAAAAAACTACATAGATTTAGGTTCTGTTTCTAAAATGGGCTCTGTAATTTATGTATGGTGCTTTGTCATTCCCTCCCTAAACTTCTCATTATGGCTTACTAAATTGCTAAATTTCTCAGCTTCCTCTTTGATTGCTGTGTTGTGGAAACTTCACATGTCTATCCTAAAAAAGTGCATGTCATAGTTGTTGAATTTACTTATTATTTTGCCTTATTTTTCTTGAGCCCAATACACAGACCATTCTCCAATGTCATTCAGCTACAGTCTTTTTTTAAACTATGCTATGTAGTCACCCAATTTGAGCTTGATGTCATTCATCATCAGGCATTGAGTGTGTATGTTGTGGCACTGTATTTGTTCCAGGTCATAAACCTGTTAGTGGAGTCTGACATCCCAGTTATAATTGTGAGGGGTAATGAAAGACAACAACACTGTACTCTCTCAAGTTCCCCAGATAACAGCAACACAAAAACAAAAGACGATCAAGCGTAAACAAAATAACATAAGATTTAATTCTCACTTCTCCCAACACCTTACATTCCACCCCTTCTAAATTACATTTTATCATCAAAACAGGTTGTATCATTCCAATACAAAGATTAGCTTATCATACTAACTTATAAATCCAACCTATCTGGAGGGTTGACCACTCTTCTGGAATGCCTGAGATATGGAGGTTTGGTGTTGTCCTGAGGTGCAAACTCTCCTCTCACACTGTTTTTGTCATTATCAAACCTCCCAGGAGGGTCTTCCTGCATATTAACCTGATCCATAAGTTTATTACCACTATTATCTATTGTGGGCAGTTCTTCTGACCATAAGGGTGCCCTGTTCCTATACTGGCCAGGAATTACCAACCCACCCCTTACAGCTTCTGGTACTGTTGAGATCAATGTTTGGTCTTTGTCACTTCTAAACCTTGGCATGAGTTGATTTGTATGATTTTTCCATATCATACTACCAAATCCTTTAATTTGCACTTTATAATTCCTAATTGCTAATACCTCCATAATCTTTCCTATCCAAGATTCACCTCTCCTAAAATTTCTTGCATACACAGCATCATCAACTTGAAATTACTTCTCATTTCCCTGAAGTTCACCAGCAGCCGTGTTAGACAATGACTTTTCTTTCCTATCATGACATTTGACAGCCACTACTGGGACTTAAAATTCCTATTAAACATCATTTCTACTAGTATCTTACTAGTGGAGGAATGAACAGTTTTTTATGATTATACAAAAGCCTACATAGTCTGATTTTGAGAGATTCTTTTGTAAATTTGTGTAAATCTTCCTTCAATGTCCTTACTGCCCTCTATGCCAGACCATTTGATGATGGATGGTGTGGGGCTGGAGTAACATGTTCAGTACTATTCTTAATGAAGGCCTCCAGTTCTTGTGATACAAAGTGGTACCCCGAGTTTCGTACTGCTCCCAACTCGAACAATTATGTAAATGTATTATTGTAAGTGCCTTTGTAAGTGTATTTTTGTGGGTCTGAAACGGACTAATCTAATTTACTTTATTCCTTATGGGAACAAATTCGTTCAGTAACGACACTCAAACAGCCTTCTGGAACGAATAAAGTACGAAACTCAGGGTACCACTGTATATAACATTATCTGACACAATTATGTCTGGTAACCCAAAATTACAAAAGGATTTCCTCAGCAACTCAGCAGTAACTGTGGATGTCATGGAACTAGTGATTTCAGCATCTAAGAATTTTGAAAATGAATCCACAATTGCTAAAAAAAATATTTGCCCTGTACTGGGCCTGCATAGTCTATATGCACTCTAGACCATAATTTCCCTGTGCTTGGCCAAGATAGTACAGGAGATGAAATTGGCTGAAAATTCTTAAACAATTTGAACAATTATTGATAAGTTCTGCAATACAGTGGACCCCCGAGTTTCGTAAAAACTTCACTCCTGAAGTCTGCTCAAGTGCCATTACCGAACGAATTTACTCCCTTAAGGAAAAATGTCACGTAGGTTAGTCTATTTCAGACCCCCAAAAATACACTTCCATAAGCACTTACAATATTATACTTACATAATTGTACGATTTCTGGGGTGTACGAAACTCGGGGGTCCACTGTATCTTTGTCAGTCTTTGGACACCAAACCCACTTCCTTCTGTTTTCATAGCATTGATAACAATAATAGATGGGGTTGTAAAAGAAATGAATGCTAGGGTGTTAGGGAGAGATGTGGGATTAAAATGTGTTCAGATATTTGGGAGTGGATGGATGTGTGAAAGATAAGGTGAACCACAGAATTGATGAGAGGAAAAAGGTATATGATGTGTTGAGGCATCTGTGGAGACAAAGAACATTATCCATGGAGGCAAAAAGGGGAATGTATGAGAGTATAGTGGTATCAGCACTCTTATATAGGTGTGAAGCATGGATTGTGAATGTTGCAGTGAGGGGGGGGGCTGGAGGCAGTGATGTCATGTCTGAGGGTAATGTGTGGTGTAAATATTATGCAGATAATTCACAGTTTGGAGATTAGGAGGTGCAGGGTTGCTAAAAGTATTATCCAGAGGGCTGAGGAAAGATTGTTGAGATGGTTTGGATATTTAAGGAGGATGGAGCAAAACAGGATGACTTGGAGGTTGTATAACTCTGTAGTGGAGGGAAGGTGGGATAGGGGTCACCCTAGGAAATGTTGGAGGGAAAGGGTAAAGGAAGTTTTGTATGTGAGGGGCTTGGACATCCAAGTGGTTTTTATGCCTTGATGTGCTCTTGGAGTGTGAGAAAGGTAACATTTATGAAGGGATTCAGGGAAACTGGATAGCCGGACTTGAATCCTGGATGTGGGAAGTACAGTGCCTGCACTCTGGCGATATTTGCAGTTTGGAGGGGCATCTGAACTGCAGTATTGGTGTGTCTCTGGCAAGACAGTGATGAAGTGAGTGATGGTCAAAATGTTTCTTCTTTTTTGGGTCACCCTACCTCGGTGGGAGACGGCCAGTGTATTTAAAAAAAAAAAAATGCAATTCCTTGTTATTCATGTCCCTCTTCCATTCAGAAAATCTCAATTTTCTGCTTTGGACTTGTACTTGCTATTTCTTGATTGAAATATTTCCAATCACAGTAATCCTACTGCTTACCTGGAGAGAGTTCCAGGGGTCAACGCCCCTGGGGCCCGGTCTGTGACCAGGCCTCATGTTGGATCAGAGCCTGATCAACCAGGCTGTTACTGCTGGTCGCATGCAGTCCAACATACGAACCACAGCCTGGCTGGTCAGGCACCGACTTTAGGTGCCTGTCCAGTGCCTGCTTGAAGACAGCCAGGGGTCTATTGGTAATCCCCCTTATGTATGCTGGGAGGCAGTTGAACAGTCTTGGGCCCCTGGCACTTATTGTGTTGTCTCTCAACGTGCTAGTGGCACCTCTGCTTTTCATTGGGGGGATGTTACATCGTCTGCCGAGTCTTTTACTTTCGTAGGGAGTGACACTCGTGTGCAAGTTTGGTACTAATCCCTCTAGGATTTTCCACGTGTATATAATAATGTATCTCTCCCGCCTGCATTCTAGGGAGTACAGGTTTAGGAACTTCAAGCGTTCCCAGTAATTGAGGTGGTTTATCGCAGTTATGCGTGCCGTGAAGGTTCTCTGCACATTTTATACTTCAGCAATTTCACCTGCCTTGAAAGGTGCAGTTAGTGTGCAGCAATATTCCAGCCTAGATAGAACAAGCGACCTGAAAAGTGTCAACATGGGCTTGGCATCCCTGGTTTTGAAGGTTCTCATTATCCATCCTGTCATTTTTCTGGCAGATGCGATTGCTACAGTGTTATGGTCCTTGAAGGTGAGATCCTCTGTCATGATCACTCCCAGGTCTTTGACATTAGTTTTTTGCTCTATTTTGTGGTTGGAATTTGTTTTATACACCCATTGCTCCAAATTATAATTGAGCGGGATACATGGCTGTTTTTCCTAATTTTGTGATCCAAGGATGACTGCCACTTCAGCAAGTACTTTCACAGTAAAACCTCAATTTAACTGATTTTGGATTTAATGGACAGTGGACAAAGTCCGAATTTAATGGATACAGTCTGTTGCTTCCAGAATTGTTTGTTATTGTTAGGTTCTGCTTGTTAAATTGATATTATATATAACAGACTAAGTCTGTTTCCAGAATTGTCAGATATTGTTTTGATGTGCTGGATAAATTGATTTTGAATTTAACATAAATTCCATCGTTGTTATGATTATGGCAAAACAATTTCATTCCAAATTAACGGACAATCTACATTACTGAGCGCCCCTCCCTCCTATTAGTCCTTTAAATTGTAGTTTCACTATAAATTCTTCTTGTTGTTGTCATCCACATTGTTATAATGTTAACTTCATTTACTTTAGCCTCAGACTTTTCAGTGTTAGAAAAGCTTCAGATCTGTAATTCCTCATATCCTCTCGTTCTTCACATTCAGTGTTGATTTTGTCACATCTTCAGAAGACTAAATATTATTGTATTCTATTTCTTCCCTTGATTCATCAAGGGTAGGTAGATGGCTGACTGGTTGATCCAAACCATTCAGAAAATATTCAAGATGTACTGAACCAGAAAACACTGGGAATAACATAAAAAATAGCAAACTATAGTTCTATAATTCTGATTGACATTGCTTTACTGAAATGAAATTTTTTTCATTGAAATTTCTCCTTTGTGCACTGGAGCACAGCACTTAAGCTAGGTTAATCATTGAGCATGTTACAGTACATTCAGCCAGTGGAATACAATAGTACATTATTAGAGAGTTTAGACATGGTAAACACCACTTTCTAACTTAACATCACATAAAGTGTTTCTTTTGTCGCATTTTGCATGATCAGATCACATTGCTTTGAAAAAAATGATGTACAGTATTGAAAAAATTATACTTCTATTATTTATAGTCATTGCCACTAATTATTTTTTTTTTAACATGTCGGCTGTTTCCCACCGAGACAGGGTGACCCAAAAAGAAAGAAAAAAGATTTTCATCATCATTCAACACTTTCACCATCACTCATACATAATCACTGTCTTTGCAGAGGCGCTCAGATACGACAGTTTAGAAGTTTCTCCAAACTGCCAATATCCCAAATCCCTCCTTTAAAGTGCACGCATTGTGTACTTCCCATTTCCAGGACTCAAGTCCGGTTATCTGGTTTCCCTGAATCCCTTACACAAAATGTTACCCTGCTCACGCTCCAACAGCTCGTCAGGTCCCAAAAAACATTAGTCTCCATTCACTCCTATCTAATACACTCATGCATGCTTGCTGAAAGTCCAAGCCCCTTCCCAACAAAACCTCCTTTACCCCTCCCTCCAACCTTTATGAAGATGACCCCTACCCCGCCTTCCTTCCCCTACAGATTTATACGCTCTCCAAGTCATTCTACTCTGTTCCATTCTCTCTAAATGATCAAACCACCTCAACAACCCTCTGACTAATACTTTTAGTAACTCCACACCTCCTCCTAATTTTCACACTCCGAATTCTTTTTATCATGAATAATTAGTTTGAATAGTTTTCCTCAGTTTTGAAAAAACTATTATTTTACTTCCCACTGTATAAACAAGGGAGTATATACTATATTCATTTAAGCATTTTTGCAGTGTTTTTGTATTTTAAGCTTTTAGAAGTACTGTATGTAATGCAGTGTTTATATTTCCTGCAGGCCCAAAAACAGATTTTCAATCTTATGAAGTTTGACAGTTACTCTCGATTCTTGAAGTCAAGCTTGTATCAAGACTGTGTATCTCGGGACATGAGAGGTCAAACTCTGCCTTACCCTGGAGATGACAATCTTGACCCTGATCTTAGAATTGCACAAGAAGACTCGCATGTTAAGGTAAGTTCTGTAGTAATGCTAGTAATCATTCAACAGTTGGTATCATTGACTATGCCACAGTGAAGGTTAGTAAGTTCATAACCACTTCAGCTCATACAGTGCTTGGGGAATGGAATGTAGGTTTGATGCAAGGAAGTGGAGTGGCTTGTGTAGTACAAGCCATGGTTAGAGAGACAGAAAGACAATATACTTAGAATGCAGCCAGAGAACTGTGTAGACTGATAGTATCTCTAATCCTAATGTACCATTGTGAAACTTTTAACGTGACAGTGAAAAATGTAAAGTTCGAAAATTAGAGGTAGAATAAGGAATGATGATAATGAAAAAGTCTATGGCATGTAAGCTTGAGGACATTGTACACTGCAGTAATATAGTCATGTGAAATGAATGAAGAAAGAGTGTTACTGTTTTATAATACTATTTAATAATGTTTTGCTGTACTCTGAAATTTTTTAAAGCCTGCTTAAACTTAAGAAAACTTGTAAAGTATTATTTTCATGCACAGAATTGTAAAGTATTATGTTCATTCACAGAATCAACATTACTTTACATTTGTGCAAAGAATCACTAACATTGCACTTATGTGCAGAATTGTCATTTAATGATTTTACAAGTTTGATATACTCTACAGTCACTAATTTATTTCTACAGTTGAAAAAGAGCAGATCGGATGCAGAGGAGCGTCGTCGAAAATCATTATTACCATGGAATCGAAAGGATCGCAGCAAAAGCAAAGACAGAGGAGAAGCTGAGTACAGGAGAAGGAAGAAACAAAATCAACGTAATACCTCTGATTCATCGAGTATCCGTTCAGATATCAGTGGCAGTCGCACATCTCTCAATTCCTCTGATTTACCCTTAGGAAGAAGAGCGTTGTCCAAAGAAGTATGTTTTTTTTCTTTAACACGTCGGCCGTTTCCCAAATTAGGAATGTACAGCCTTAAGTGATAACAGTATTAACCTTGGCATTAACTAATCAAATAACTTGAATTCTTTTATAAACCCAGTAGATGAGACAATAATAAATTGCAAATTTTTTAAAATATTTGAAAACCTCATTGGGAATTTTTTTTGCTCATTAACATGGAGAACAAATTTAAACTAGAAGTGATGTAGAAAAGACAGTGGAAAATATTTATTTTCAAATAAAGTGGTAGATGGACTCAAGTAGATAAGAACCTGACTAAAGTTTACAGACTAAAAAATGTAGTTAAATCAGCTATTTTTTTTTTCCATAAGCAGCTTTTTGTTTTACTGAAGAGCATTTTACATGTTTTCTCCAACAGTCACTCACTAGTGGTGAATTAGGAAGCCTTAGTGGAAGTGAAGGTTACAGCAGATGTCGTGTAATCCTCCCTGACCTCAGCAACTCTGTGGTGGCCGTGAGGAATGATGAATCAATACAGGCATTACTGACTCGGCTTCTAGATCGTCGAGGGCTTGCCTATTCTACTTTTGATGTTTATCAACACAAAACAGATAAGGTATCGCATAATTATTTACAGGTTATATAAGTTTGTTAATCACAAGCTTTTAGTAATTTAATTGTTGCCTTATTTCCATTGAAAGTCATATATACCCTGCTTTTAATATATGGAGAAACATGCAGATAAATATTCATGCAGTTACTTTATTTTTCCTCATCAGCTCTTGGATAAAAATGAAGATAGTTCAGTTTTGGGTGGTATGGAAGTTCGACTGGAGCAAAGAATAATATTTCGGTTAGACTTGCCGAACCGCAAGACTGTGTGTGTTAAAGCTAAACCAAATAAGGTAACCAACGATGTCCTTAAACCTATACTTCTCAAGTATGGATACAAGCTGGACCTCATGTTTGTTCACAAGGTAATTACCATCTTTCAGATGTACATAATTCTGCTGCATAGGCTTTGGGCACATACTGTTATGAGCATGTACAGTGGACCCCCGAGTATCGTAATTAATCCATTCCAGGAGTTAGTACTTAACACGAAGTTTTCGAAATTCGAACCATTATTTCCCATAAGAAATAATGTAAATACAATTAATCCGTTCCACAAAAAAATATTCACATATAAAATAATTAAAAACAATATATATATATACATTTACTTACCTTTATTGAAGAGTTGCAGGCATCTGGAAGATAGAGTAATGAGTAATGAAGGTCCTCTTGGGCATTTTCTTCCAAAACAGGCCTGTTTCATCACAATTAAACACTTGTTGGGGGAGGAATTCTTCAGCCTCTACGAAGGGAAATCCCCACTCCCTGCATGCCTGCTACACTCCTTGCATGCCTGCTACACTCCTTGCATGCCTGCTACACTCTGCATGCCTGCTACACTCCCTGCATGTCTGCTACACTCCCTGCATGCCTGTTAAACTCCCTGCATGCCTGCTAAACTCCCTGCATGAATGCTAAACTCCCTGCATGAATGCTAAACTCCTCATGAATGCTCACTCCCTGCATGCTGTACACTCCCTGCATGCCTGCTACACTCCCTGCATGTCTGCTACACTCCCTGCATGAAAGCTACACTCCCTGCATGCCTGCTAAACTCCCTGCATCAATGCTAAACTCCCTGCAACAATGCTAAACTCCCTGCATGCCTGCTAAACTCCCTGCATGAATGCTAAACTCCCTGCATGAATGCTAAACTCCCTGCATGAATGCTAAACTCCCTGCATGAATGCTACACTCCCTGCATGAATGCTACACTCCCTGCATGAATGCTACACTCCCTGCATGAATGCTAAACTCCCTGCATGAATGCTAAACTCCCTGTATGAATGCTACACTCCCTGCATGCCTGCTAAACTTCCTGCATGCCTGCTAAACTCCCTGCATGCCTGCTACACTGCCTGCATGAATGCTACACTCCCTGCATGAATGCTAAACTCCCTGCATGCCTGCTACACTCCCTGCATGAATGCTACACTCCCTGCATGCCTGCTAAACTCACTGCATGCCTGCTACACTCCCTGCATGAATGCTACACTCCCTGCATGAATGCTACACTCCCTCCATGAATGCTACCACAGGGGTGCCACTAGGAAGCTTCTTTGGACCCATGGTGACTTATTTCACAGTGACAATCACTAAAGCACCAAAAAACACCAAATGTAGTGTGAATGTTTGAAAGAGCGCGCTAGGTAATGTTCTCTCAATGGTAAACAATGCTTCACTGGCGGCGTCCTGCGTCCCACGCAGGTGCGGAGCAGGCGGACAGGTCTAATACGTTACGAAACACAAGCGGTTTTACGATTCTCAAAATCGTAAAAGGCTTACGAAAGACGATGTTTATGAAGTAAGAACCTTACGAAACTCGGGGGTCCACTGTATATGTAATTCTGTATACAGCCTCTCCTCACTTAACGACGGAGTTCCGTTCCTAAGACCACGTCGTTAAACGAATTCGTCGCCAAGTGAGGAGCATACTATAATGGTAGTGAGTTTGTGTCAACCATCTTTGATATTGTTTTAATGTCACCTTTGCACCATTTATAACATTTCTGGTATATTTTTAAATGTTTATACAGTAGTGTACTGTACATATTGACTTTAAATATATACTCTTTACTGTATATCACTCATTTCATACTTCCATCTCATTTCCATTCAGCTTCTCTTTCTTCAACCATATGTGGTACTAGTTATGTATTCTAGTAATCTCAAACAGTGGTTCAGGAACCCATAGAGGTATGAGAATAGGTTTTATAGGGTGCATGGTGCTGCTATCAAGACAAAAATAATGAGAGTTTGGGAGGCAGCAAGGGAGAAAATTTAACAGTTGTTAGTATCACCACAAGTTAACTATATTATTGTCTTCTCATGCATAGTTCATAGCAAATACAGTTGTACCAATAATGCAAGAAGTGAGTGTGGTGGGGGAAATACCACAGCATGGTGTGGCTGACACTCAGAGCTGGAGTTAGGTATATCAAGACCGTAAGCTATTTCAAGATTAAAGAGGCACCCAATGATAATCTTTTATGTTATTACTTTTTATGAAGAAAACATTTTTTGTTATCACATTGGCTATTTCCCACAATGGTAGATTGATCATAAGGAGGCAGTGTTGACTATCATTCATTCAGTAGCTATTTTGGAAGAAGTGTATAAATACTACAAATTCATATAACAAAATATATAATTTTTTTTAACACTGGCCTACTCCCACCAAGGCAGGGTGACCCGAAAAAGAAGAAATAAGAGCTTTTCTTTTTATATTCAGTAATTTATACATGAGAAGGAATTATTAGCCTCATTCTCCTGGCATTTTAGTTGCTTCTTACGACACGCTTGGCTTATGGAGGAAGGATTTTTCTCCAATTCCCCATGGAGAAAATATTTAAATCTTTCTTTCAACACGTCAGCCGTCTCCCACCGAGGCAGGGTGGCCCAAAAGGAAAAACGAAAGTTTCTCCTTTTACATTTAGTAATATATACAGGAGGAGGAGTTACTAGCCCCTTGCTCCCGGCATTTTAGTCGCCTTTTACGACACGCATGGCTTACGGACAAAGAATTCTGTTCCACTTCCCCATGGAGAAAATATATAAATATGAAAGCCAATTTATTTTTGCATACCACTACATTCATGAAAGTCCAAAGAATAAGTAATAGATAATCATACTGTACTATAACTAAGCAAATTCCTTGAAGTATATGTTTGCACTATAGTAGAAGAGGTAGATGCTTGTATATATGTACTGTTTGCCTGGCTGACTGTCTTGGTTAATTTTCAGTTTATGGGTTGTGCTCTTAGCCAAAACAGAATGGACACTGCATAAAAACCTTGAATTTTCTAAAATATTTGCAGAAAATCCTCAAGTAAAAAAACGTTGAATATTACACATACAATTTGAATCCATAAATTTAGAACACTATACAGTAAATCCTCGTTTTAATGGAATTTCGCATTTAATGGACAATCTGTGGCCAGACAACAATGAAAAGTAACAAAGTCTGTTAAATCCAGAATTATCTATTCTTCTTATGGTCAACTGGGTAAATAGAATTTGGATTGAACAGCCTTTGTTAACTCAGAATTGTCCATTTTTTAAGGACAGTTTGAATTTAGCAGACAAAGTTTGTCAAATTCAGCATTATCTGTTATTGTTGCAGTCCACTAGGTAAATTTATTTTCAGATTTAACCCTTTCAGGGTCCGTGCCGTAGTTCTACGGCTTTGAGTTCAGGGTCCAAACCGTAGTTCTACGTCATGAGCTCAGCTCACTCAGATAAGCTTTGGGCGGTAAATTTGGGCCTAGATATGAGAGAATACATCTATGTGGTAAGTGTGCACCACATAAAACAAATCCTGCAGCACACAGTGCATAATGAGAAAAAAAACTGAAACCCGTAATTTTTTATTAAAACAGCGACTTTGCAGTGCTTTTTTGTATATTTTTTATAGTTGTATTTGCGATTTCTTGGTCTCATTTGATAGAATGGAAGATATATTACAGATATAGAGATGATTTTGATTGGTTTTAGTATTGGAAATGGCTTGAAACTGAGCTCAAAGTAGCGGAAATGTTAAATTTTTGCCGATAATCAAGAGTAAACGAATGACCTCACACGTCTAATACGCGCCAGCTGGTAGGTCTAATATACGGTCACAAATGTGGTGATATTATTTGTATAATTATTACAATATTGCATAACATTAAATCTTCCATTTTTTGGTTTGAAGAAAAATTCATTATGTGAATAAAAAATCAAAATGGAATTCATTTGTAAAGACTGAAAAAGTAACTAATGAACAGAGGAAATGTTAGTTTAATGCCAGGAATGCCTGCATTGTTTATTTTGCACCTTATTTTGAAATTGGAATATTTTGAACTTTGAGTTAAATTGGCTAAATTACCAATTTCCAATCACTTTATTTTGTAGTTGAAACAGTTGACTAGGCGATTTCTTGTGCTCAATCGATAGAATAGAAGTAATACTAGTGAAATAGCTAAGAATTTGGTTGATTGGAATAATGTAATTGGCCTAAAATGGGAGTCAAAGTCGGCAAAATCACTGATGCGTAAATATCGCTGACACATCAAAATTCGTGAGTGCATAATTTCGTCAATTTTCAATCAAATTTCGTACTTTTTGTTTTATTACCTTCAGAAAAAGATTCTCTACCATTTCATAAGAAAAAATAAGAAATTTTATTTTGGAAAATTCTTGGACACTGGCACACCCCTTCCAAAAATGGCCTTGGACACTGAAAGGGTTAATAAACTTAGCCCTTTAAATTAAAAAATTGTCTTACTGTTACAATCACAAAAAAATATTCTCATAATTCAGATTTAAGAGACAGTCGGATTTAGTATAAATCCCCATTTCCCTGTTAGTCCATTTGGGGGGCTGACTGTATAGCATAATTTTATGTAAAGTTATTTTAAATCTATAATACCGAGACTGATTTGTCTAAGTTAAATTTTTATACTATTTTTTTTATAGGTTGGAGATGAAAAGGGTGTGAATCTCAAGTGCCATGTTAATGAGCTGGATGGTGATAGACTTGTGGTCCGAACAAAAGAGGAAGTCAAGGGTGAGACCTCTAAAAAATATATGTTGTAATTAGTTCATAGTTAACAGAAGTATCTTCTCACATAATATATACATATGAGTAAGAATTAGAGAGCATTTGTGTCATTAAGTTTTCTTTTATAGTACTTAGCAGAATACAGTGGTCCCTTGAGTTATGATATTGATCCATTCCAGAAGACATATTTTATATACCTCCAAACTTTGTAACTCAAACCCCAAAATACATGGTTTAATTGAAATTCATTCTAAGATACCGGAAGTGCAAATTTTACTGTACCTTACACACTGTCAGATATAAATTGTAGGTACTATTCCCCTTCATCTGCTTCTCTTTTATCCATAATAACAACAATCTTTCCAGCTCTTTGATAATTTCTCTGCCTTTTTTCACTAGTTTAGATTTGTAAACCACTTATTATTTCTGTTTCGTTGATAATAGCAGAGATAGTTGTTTGGGGAAAGCCATACTCATGCACCAATGCACTAATTTCTTGCTTGATCTTCAGAGAAATGTCCTTTTTACTGCACATTTTAGGGGCCATGATGACTTGTTAACATAAAAGATACAGTAATTATAACACAGATGCAGTTATGAAGGGTAAATAATCCAGAATTAGTGTGTAAACACTCATAATACCTTCAAACTGAAGAGTAAACAAACTGTAGTACAGTACAAAAGGGCATAATAATAATAATAATCTTCATTTCTACAAGTACATGATACAACTATTACAGACCTAACTGACATCACTGGCATACTACTGTATATAGAAACCCCTGGATATGCAGAGCATTTCAAGCAAATTAGGTTAGTCTTGTTTCCCAGGATGTGACCCACAACAATCGTACCATCGTACACATTGTATCTCCCATTTTTAATTGCAACTAAAAACAAAATTCCTCTGAGGGTAAATTGTAACTCCAGGAACCACTGTACTTATATTAATTTAATTTTTAAGATCATTTAGATTTTACAGTGATATTTCAACTATAGATAAAATTTTAACTTTATAGAATGGGGGTTTGAACCAGGAAGACAGAAAAAAAGAGGGAGCACACTTGATGAAATTACCAACCGTGTATTTGAAGACTTACTGAAAGGGAAGTCTGAACAAAATTTTGATGAACTTGGAATCCTAGACTTCGATGCTAGATCATCCAGAGTAAGTAGTATGTGTGTTCATATATTTCAGCAGTAGAAAGCTGACAGTTACATTACTGTGGTCTCCAGAGAAAAAAAGGAACTACTTAGCTAATGTTAAATTTACATAAAATATTGCATAATAATTTAAAAATTGGAAGTTATAGTTTTCTGTTGGCTCTTTAAGGGGTTTATTGAAAGATATACTTTCTCTATTCATGTACAGTATGTTGTATTATTGAAAGATATATTTTTTGAATGTATTAGTTAAATGAAAAATTTGAAATTGCAAAACGTCGTAATAGAAATGCATGAAATTATTTTGATTTTGTTATAGACTGTAAAACAATTTAGTTTGTCATGTCATGTTTTTTCTTTTCAGACGGACAATAGTAGTGACAAGTCATCTGGCATTTTGGGGGGTTTTAGTCGCAGGAATTCTCTTGCTCCAGAGAAGGTATTATATATGGTTACCTTGATTTAGTATATATTAATTTCTTTATTTTAAGGGATGGATAGTATTAGATAATTTCTGGTCGGTTCTATAACCATGATAATGCAGTAATAGTAAGTGTACATGGTTTTAGAAAACTGACAAGTTGATAAATGAGTCACTAGTGCAACATTTGGGTATCTTTATTTATCATGATTGCTGGACCGAACACATAGACTGAGGAACTGATTACCTCAAACTACTGCTCATCTTCCATCGTTCTTCTCTGTATTGGACTGAAGAAGCCATTGGCTGGCAAAATGTTTCCAGAATAAAGATACCCAAATGTTGCACAAGTGTTTCATTTATCACAATACAGTGAACCCTTGTGTTTCGTGATTAATCCGTTCCAGAGAATCTGCCGAAAGGCGAAATTCACAAAAATCAAAACCATTTTCCCCATAAGAAATAATGTAAATCCAATTAATCCGTTCCAGATACCCAAAAGTATTAACAAAAAATTTTTTTTATAGAGTAACCCTTAAACTGTCCACACGTAGATATACGTTCATGTGCGTAGCTGACCGAACGTAGGTCTACGTTTTATTTTTCATTCCTTCAAATTTAGTGCGATAGGCCTGAGTCGCCTAGACATGAGAGAATGGGTCTGCGCCCTTAGTGTGCGCAGTATTAAAAAAATCTGGGACCACTTAGTACCTTGTGGGAGCACCAGTTCAATTGAGTGCCAGCTAGAGCAAATAGTGTGTCAAACACCACTGATTCAATGATGTCATGTTGCATTAACACTCCCCATATAAGAGGAAAGTAAAAATAGGTTAGATAAATACATGAGTGGCTGTGGGTGGGTGTGAGTTGGACCTGACTAGCTTGTGCTACTAGGTCTGATGCCATGCTCCTTCCTTCAGAGGATGTGACCTGACTAGGTGGGTCATTGGTCTAAGCTGGGGGTGACATGGACCTGCCTTGCATGGGCCAGTAGGCCTGCTGCAGTGTTCCTTCTTTCTTATGTTCTTATGTATTCGGCAGGCTGGCTGGCTCTGGCTGTCTCTCTATCTGTCTATAACTCTGTCTGTCTATATATCTGTCTTTATCTTTGTATATATCTTTGTCTGTCTATATCTTTGTCTGTCTATATCTTTGTCTGTCTATATCTTTGTCTGTCTATATATCTATCTATCTATCTATATGTCCTATATCTCTCTCTCTCTCACATGTACACATAAGTACAGTTATTATACATAGTGTAAATTACCTAGGATAACCCAAAAATTCCAGGCAAAGTGCTATACAATGCTTGTAGATATAAGACATAATAAGCATGACTGGCAAGTAATACGCATCGTCACTTCTGCATCGTGTATAATACCTGTTGGCTTATGAGCCGCACTCTGAGACTGAGAGACAAGCAGACGGAAAGACAGATAAGCAGAGTTAGACAGACATAAGCAGAGCTAGACAAACAAGACAGATACAGACAGATAGATAGACAGACAGATAGACATTGAAAAAGGGAGGGTTCCCTCCAGCACTGCTGACATTTATCAAATGTCACTGGGCTGTCAAGAGTTATCTGACACTTGTCAACACACCATTCTTCAAGGAGTTTCATATACTCCAGGCACACAGAAAGACAGATAAGCAGAGCTAGACAGATAGACAAACAGATAGATAGACAGACAGATAGATAGACAGACAGATAGATAGACAGACAGATAGATAGACAGACAGATAGATAGACAGACAGATAGATAGACAGACAGATAGATACAGACATATAGATAGATAGACAGATAGATAGACAGACAGACAGATAGACAGACAGACAGATAGACAGACAGACAGATAGATAGACAGACAGATAGATAGACAGACAGATAGATAGACAGACAGATAGATAGACAGACAGATAGACAGACACAGATAGATAGACAGACAGATAGATAGACAGACAGATAGATAGACAGACAGATAGACAGATAGATAGACAGACACAGATAGATAGACAGACACAGATAGATAGACAGACACAGATAGATACAGACACAGATAGATAGACAGACACAGATAGATAGACAGACACAGATAGATACAGACACAGATAGATAGACAGACACAGATAGATAGACAGACACAGATAAATAGACAGACACAGATAAATAGACAGACACAGATAAATAGACAGACACAGATAAATAGACAGACACAGATACATAGACAGACACAGATACATAGACACACACAGATACATAGACAGACACAGATACATAGACAGACACAGATACATAGACAGACACAGATACATAGACAGACACAGATACATAGACAGACACAGATACATAGACAGACACAGATACATAGACAGACACAGATACATAGACAGACACAGATACATAGACAGACACAGATACATAGACAGACACAGATACATAGACAGACACAGATACATAGACAGACACAGATACATAGACAGACACAGATACATAGACAGACACAGATACATAGACAGACACAGATACATAGACAGACACAGATACATAGACAGACACAGATAAATAGACAGACACAGATAAATAGACAGACACAGATAAATAGACAGACACAGATAAATAGACAGACACAGATAAATAGACAGACACAGATAAATAGACAGACACAGATAAATAGACAGACACAGATAAATAGACAGACACAGATAAATAGACAGACACAGATAAATAGACAGACACAGATAAATAGACAGACACAGATAAATAGACAGACACAGATAAATAGACAGACACAGATAAATAGACAGACACAGATAAATAGACAGACACAGATAAATAGACAGACACAGATAAATAGACAGACACAGATAAATAGACAGACACAGATAAATAGACAGACACAGATAAATAGACAGACACAGATAAATAGACAGACACAGATAAATAGACAGACACAGATAAATAGACAGACACAAATAGACAGACACAGATAGACAGACACAGATAAATAGACAGACACAGATAAATAGACAGACACAGATAAATAGACAGACACAGATAAATAGACAGACACAGATAAATAGACAGACACAGATAAATAGACAGACACAGATAAATAGACAGACACAGATAAATAGACAGACACAGATAAATAGACAGACACAGATAAATAGACAGACACAGATAAATAGACAGACACAGATAAATAGACAGACACAGATAAATAGACAGACACAGATAAATAGACAGACACAGATAAATAGACAGACACAGATAAATAGACAGACACAGATAAATAGACAGACACAGATAAATAGACAGACACAGATAAATAGACAGACACAGATAAATAGACAGACACAGATAAATAGACAGACACAGATAAATAGACAGACACAGATAAATAGACAGACACAGATAAATAGACAGACACAGATAAATAGACAGACACAGATAAATAGAGTGAAAAAGCAAGGGTTGCCTGCACACATTCATTCATCAGTAGTTATCTGGCAATTGTCATAACACCATTCTTCAAGGAGTTTCATATATACTCCAGGATGTCTAAAACATTGCTGGGACCTATAAATACTTTGTATATATTTATAGACAATAGTAAATGACCAAGGCAGGTGAAAATGTTCACCTGTTGGTGTGATTGTGACTATTTGAATACTATTTCAGTACATAATATTAGTGTTAGAACAAAGATTGGCTATGAAATCACAAGAACTATTGTAAATTGTAATTATCAGAACATAAAAATTATATAAATTAAAATAAAAACTAGAAAAAAAGTATATCGGCAATACTTCTGCAAGCGGCAGGACTTGATGTTGCCGTCAGGTGAGCATCCAGCACCAACTTGGCGGGCTTATATCTCAGCAAGTACTGACCCTAATTTTTTTTTTTAGCCTATCCTGTTTATAAAAATGCGCTCTTTATTTAAAAAAAAAATGATTTTTTTTTTCAAAATATTCGGAGCAGTACGCAGGTGAACGTATAGCTACGTGTGGACAGTTTAAGGGTTAAATATAGATTTACATACAGAAAAGAATGAGAAATCAATATAAAGTAATAATAAAATGTATAAATGAACATTTAACATCATACTTACCTTTACTGAAGACTTGTTGGTGTATGGAAGACAGGAGGAGGGGAGAGGGTTAGGGTGATGTTCCTCCACAAATGTTTGCACCTCACTCCACTTTGCACAAATGTCCTTAATCCTTGAATAAGTAAGTAAGTAAGTAAGTAAGTTTATTCAGGTATACACAAATACATTTACATACATTATCATACATAGCAGCATATGTGTAGAGAACCTAGGATAACCCAAAAAAGTCAGACAGAGTGACTTATTTCCATTGGGGTCCTTTTTATACTTAATTTTTACATTGTAGGATATATATGTCATTATATTATAAAGGATATATGTATACTAGGAATAAGGTAAAAGAGTTATTTACATATACATGTGTGTTAACTAAAAATAAAAATCATTCTCCTCCCTTTCTGTCGCTACATTCATTAGGTACTTTTTGGTTCTCTTCTTGAACTGGCTCATGCTATGACTGCCTTTGACATGTGCAGGCAGTCTGTTCCATTCCTTTATTGCTGTACAATAAAAGGTGTTTGAAGCCTGGCCACTGACTGTGGGTACTACAAAGTTGTGCTCTCTCCCCCTAGTACTATGACTGCTTTGGTTCCCAGCCTTGACAAAATTGGCAGCAAGATATTCTGGACACTGTTTGTGAGCAATTTTATAAACTTGATTTAATTTAAGTTGTTTTACTCTGTCTTCAATATTCAGCATATCCAATTGTTGTAATTCATCCTGGCCTACATGCTCTCTTGGTCCCAGGTCCAGGATGAATCTTACCATTTTGTTCTGGGTGATTTGCAGCTTATCTTTCAGTTTTTTTGTCAAGGCAGAGTACCATGAAGAGCAAGCGTAGTCCATATGACATTGTATAAGGGCTAGACATAGGGTCCTGCGAGCCTCAGTAGGTAGACACTGTGCTTGTCTGTAGAGGAAGCACCTTCTTCCCTCTCTCTTCCTCCTCCTCTAAAGTAATTTCCTCAGCTGGTGTACATAAGAACATAAGAAAGCAGGAACACTGCAGCAGGTCTGTTGGCCCATACTAGGCAAGTCCTTCACAAACCATCCCACTAACAGAATATTTGCCCAACCCAATTTTCAATGCTCCCCAAGCAATAAGCTTTGATAATTCTATTCACTCATGCGCAAGTCCTACTCAAATCAAATCGTGTGTGGGGAAGTACCCTGGCTGGTTTGTGTGGAAAGTACCCTGGCTGGTTTGTGTGGGGAAGTACCCTGGCTGGTTTGTGTGGGAAAGTACCCTGGCTGGTTTGTGTGGGAAAGTACCCTGGCTGGTTTGTGTGGGGAAGTACCCTGGCTGGTGTGTGGGGAAGTACCCTGGCTGGTGTGTGGGGAAGTACCCTGGCTGGTTTTGTGGGAAGTACTGTGGCTGGTTTGTGTGGGAAGTACCCTGGCTGGTTTGTGTGGGAAGTACCCTGGCTGGTTTGTGTGGGAAGTACCCTGGCTGGTGTGTGGGGAAGTACCCTGGCTGGTGTGTGGGAAGTACCCTGGCTGGTGTGTGGGAAGTACCCTGGCTGGTGTGTGGGGAAGTACTGTGGCTGGTTTGTGTGGGGAAGTACTGTGGCTGGTTTGTGTGGGGAAGTACCCTGGCTGGTGTGTGTGGGGAAGTACCCTGGCTGGTGTGGTGGGGAAGTACCCTGGCTGGTGTGGGGAAGTATCCTGGCTGGTTTGTGTGGGGAAATACCCAGGCTGGTGTGTGTGGGGAAGTACCCTGGCTGGTTTGTGTGGGGAAGTACCCTGGCTGGTGTGTGTGTGGGGAAGTACCCTGGCTGGTGTGTGTGGGGAAGTACCCTGGCAGGTGTGTTCTTTCTTGAATTCTATCGGGTTTCTTGCCTTCTTTACCAAAGGGCTGGCACTAGGAGCTTTCTTTGGGACCATGGTGGCTTATTTAGCAATTGCAAGCACAAAAAAGAATGGAATATTATGAAATGTATCTTATGAATGCATGGGGTGATGGTCACTCGCCGAGAAACAATGCCACACTGACTCTTAATGGTGTGTGTGGTGCCTTTGTGTGTGAGCGGACGCTGGGAGGCCACTCGGACGCGTTCTATACGACCGACAAATCGCGAGGCTATATTTTGACGAAAAAAGTTGCCGAAGGCGAAA
>WNWK01028904.1:0-24907 GCA_009830355.1 Cherax destructor | reverse complement strand
ATTGATCATTAAACTTTAGCACTGTTCTCTGGTTGGGGAGGCAGCCTATATGGGAGTGTGACTTTGCTGAAAAATTGAAACATACTTTTGCAGCCACAGTGTGGAAGCATTTTCCATGTCTACCCAAGGTGGAATGGAAAAATGTGTGGGTGATGGAGCTGGGGAGGAGTGGGGAAAGAAAGGAAGATAGAACAGTGGCCCCAAAAAAAGAAAAGAAGATGAACAGGATTAAGGTAAGGGAAAAGGGAAAGTCCCCAGAGGTGGGGGGAGGTAGTGGTGACCAAAAGGGTTTGCATGATGAGGGGGAAACCAGCCCATTCTCTGCCAATGTAACTATCTGGGTGAAGGGAAAATACTGTACCGTAATAAAATAAAATTCCCCCAGAACACCCAAAACTCACCCTCATTACAGAATGCTGTTCAAGTGCTGCTCCCAAAACAAATTTATTCCCAAAAGGAATGATGAAATTAGATGAGTCCATTTCAGACCCCAAAATACACTTATAAAAGATTAAAATAATAAACTTCAAAAAAGGGTGTTTTTTGGATGTTAAAGCGGGTCTACTGTACAGGGAAACCTCCACTAACGAGTTTAATTGTTCCATGACCTTGCTCGCAACTGGATTTGCTCGTCAATTTTCCTCATTTAAATTAATTGAAATAGAATTAATCCGTTCCAGTGGAATTCCAGACACCACAAAATATAATAATTTCCTTAATATCAACTCTACAGCTTATTTATCTATCACAATTCATCTACTAATATGACATAAACAATATTAATAACATAGAAACATTATATATATACTACACTAGAATGAATGAAATATTACGTATGTGAGTAGTGTTAGTGAAGGCGGAGGCAGCGGCCTCCGCCTCCCTGAGTGTCGATGTTTTGATACACACTGCCATCTTGTGGTGGCGATCTGAAACTCACTTATAATAATATTATTATTATAATTACGTATTATTTATTAGTACGTACGTATTCTTATAATAATTTATATTATATTGCATATATTATTGCGTACAGTGGACCCTCGGTTTTCGTTGAAAATTCTTTCCAGAATGCTGTTTGAGTGCCAGTACCGAACGAATTTGTTCCCATAAGGACAAATGTAAATTAGATTAGTCGTTTCGGAACCCCAAAAATACACTTACAAAAGCTCTTACAAAAATACATTTACATAATTGTTCAAGTTTGGAGGTGAACGAAAACCGAGGGTCCACTGTGTATATTATATTATACATATATTATCATTATTATTATTATTATTATTAGTACGTAAATATTCTTATAATAATACTCTTGCTTACCATTTGGAATTTTTATTCACACAAAAATAGAAGATTTACTGTTATGTAGACTACTGCCATATTGTAATAATTGTACAAATAATGTCAATCCATTCGTGAGCGCATATTGGAATGGCAACTCGACAGGTATTGGACAGTGACGTCATTTGTTTACTCTTGTTTACTCTTGAACATCGGCAAAAATCAAACATTTCAACTACTTTGAGCTCAATTTCAAAGTACTTTTCATTGTGAAAGCAATCAAAATCATATCTATTTCTGTAATATATCTTCCATTCTATCAATTGAGACCACAAAAACGAGAATACAACCATAAAAACCATACGAAAATGTACCGTTAAGGGCCGGCTAAGGCTGAGAAGTGAACTCCGTTATTTACAGTCAGATTTCTTTTAATTTTGGTGTACGTTAAGAAACATCTTTCCATCATACATTGCCCAAGTTTCAATAAGATAGTCCAACAAACAAATGAGATCCAATTCCCTAGATCAAGAGCAAGAGCCCCTCTCCAGCGTCAAGGAACCTCCCTTGACCCCCGCTCGCATCTGGAAATTTCGCTCGCCTATGGAAGCAAAAAATCGACTGATCGACTGCTCATATCTGGAAAAACTCGCACGTGGATGTGCTCGTTAGTGGAGGTTCCACTGTAATATCTTTATTTACTACAAGTACATGTACATGGTATACAGGCCTAACTGACATCAATGACATACTACTACAGTGGACCCCCGAGTAACGAGCAAAATTCATTCCAGAAGCCTGCTCAAGTGCCATTACCGAACGAATTTACTCCCTTAAGAAATAATGTCAAGTAGGTTAGTCCATTTCAGATCCCCAAAAATACACTTATAAAAGCGCTTACAATATTATACTTACATAATTGTACGATTTCTGGGGTGCTCGTTACTTGGGGGTCCACTGTATATAGAAAGCCCCTTGTTATGCACAGCATTTTGGGCAAATTAGGTCAGTTTTGTCCCAGGATGTGAGCCACACCAGTCGACTAACACCCAAGTACCCATTTTACTGATGAGTGAACATAGACAACCGGTGTAAGGAAACACGTCCGATGTTTAGATCCCTTCGCCAGGAATCAAACCTGGACCCTCACCGTGTGAAGCGAGAGCTTTTGCCACCAGGCCACGGGGCACTTGTGATCATTATAAAAGTGATACAGTGTACTACAATACAGCATCTCCTCACTTAGCGACGTACTCATTTACCGACGACTTAGACTTACAACGGGTTCTCTGACCAGTATGCATACTTAAATAATGTATATTAGAGCTGTTTTCCTCTATTCTGTTTATTACAATATAGTACAGTACACTACTGTATAAACTTTAAAAATATACAGTGGACCCCGAGTAACGAACAAAATTAATTCCAGAAGCCTGCTCAAGTGCCATTACCGAACACATTTACTCCCTTAAGAAATAATGTCAAGTAGGTTAGTCCATTTCAGACCCCCAAAAATACACTTACAGAAGCACTTACAATATTATACAGTGGTACCCCGACTTACGATATTAATCCGTCAGAGAGGGCATATTTTAAAGCGAAACAATCGTAAAACGAATCAATTTTCCCCATAAGAAATAATGGAAATAAATTTAATCCGTCCAAGACTTCCAAAAGTAGTTAAATAAAATATTTTTTAGAACTTTTTGACATTAAATAATAAATAATTTAATAAAGAATACCTAAATACACATGCAAATATTGAACAATAACATGTCACTTACATTAATTGAAGAGTTGTTGATGTGTGGAGGACGGGAGGAGGGGAGAAGGTGGAGTAGTATGCTAGTGTTTGGAAGGGGAATCCCCTTCCATTAACACTGCAGGTACCAAGTTCTTTTCTGGGGTTACTGGCCTTTTTCTTTGAATGCTACACTCCCTGCATGAATGCTACACTCCCTGCATCCTTGCTACACTCCCTGCATCCTTGCTACACTCCCTGCATCCCTGCTACACTCCCTGCATCCTTGCTACACTCCCTGCATCCTTGCTACACTCCCTGCATCTTTGCTTCACTCCCTGCATGAATGCTACACTCCCTGCATCCCTGCTACACTCCCTGCATCCTTGCTACACTCCCTGCATCCTTGCTACACTCCCTGCATCTTTGCTTCACTCCCTGCATGAATGCTACACTCCCTGCATGCCTACTACACTCCCTGCATCCTTGCTACACTCCCTGCATCCCTGCTACACTCCCTGCATCCCTGCTACACTCCCTGCATCCTTGCTACACTCCCTGCATCCTTGCTACACTCCCTGCATCCTTGCTACACTCCCTGCATCTTTGCTTCACTCCCTGCATGAATGCTACACTCCCTGCATGCCTACTACACTCCCTGCATCCTTGCTACACTCCCTGCATCCCTGCTACACTCCCTGCATCCCTGCTACACTCCCTGCATCCTTGCTACACTCCCTGCATCCTTGCTACACTCCCTGCATCCTTGCTACACTCCCTGCATCCCTGCTACACTCCCTGCATCCCTGCTACACTCCCTGCATCCCTGCTACACTCCCTGCATCCCTGCTACACTCTCTGCATCTTTGCTACACTCCCTGCATGCCTGCTACACTCCCTGCATGCCTGCTACACTCCCTGCATAAATGCTACACTCCCTGCATAAATGCTTCACTCCCTGCACATTCTTTACCACAGGCTTAGCACTAGGATCTTTCCTTGGACCCATGGTAGCTTATTTAGCAGTTGCAAGCACTAAAAACAGTGGAATAATGACAATATACTGGTATGAATGCGTGGGTGTGGGTGGGTGGTCGCTCTCGCTTGTAAACAATAGCACTGACGCTCCCTGGAGTGCGCGCTCAGCTGGGCGCCAAGCGGACACGTCCGGTACGAATGTCGGTAAACGAAGCAAACATCGTAAGTCACAAACAAATTTCTTACGTTATAAATATCGGTTACCGAAAATAACGTAAGATGATAACATCGTAAGCCGGGGTTCCACTGTACTTACATAATTGTACGATTTCCGGGGTGTTCGTTATTCGGGGGTCCACTGTACCAGAAATGTTGTTTTAATGTCACCTTTGCACCATTTATAACATTTCTGGTACAGTGGACCCCCGAATAACGAACACCCCGGAAATCGTACAATTATAGTATGCTCCTCATTTAGCGATGAATTCGTTTACTGACGTGGTCTTAGGAACGAAACTCCGTCATTTAGTGAAGAGAGGCTGTATGTACAATGAAGTTTAAGAAATACAAAATATTGTACATATTGTATTGTTACTTAGAAAGGGGTAGAGCAAGATAGATTGACCAAGAGGACCTGTTTATATAAATCTGGTGTGGAGGGAAGGAGATGTAGGGGCACATTCCAGGAGGGGTTGGAGGGAGGGTGGGAAGGTTTCCGTGAGATCAGGGATTGAGCCTCCAAAAAGCATGTGTAAATGTATTTAATCGGAGCAAGTGGATTTGACACAGTGTAAGAAAGGTAACTTCTGTGAAGGAACTTGGGGAAGTCAGTTAGCTGGGCTTGAGTTTTGGAGGTTTAAAGCACAGTGCTTGCTCTCTGAAGAATGGGTGGAAATGGAGCATTTTGGTGGATAATTAAAATTGTGATGACTGAGCTCTTTTGAAAAGACAACTAGGGAAGGAGTAATAGCATGTTGTCATGTTTTGGGTCACCTTGCCTTGGTGGAATATAGCTGAGGTGATAATTTGTGCTTCTTGAATATGTGATCAGGTGATACTCACAATACGTAGAAAAAATAGCAATAATTTTTAGAGTATTGATTGCATGTTAGAGGAACTTCAGTTAGATTGCCAATACATACAGTATTATTCTATAAATAATTTCAGTATTAGTGTATATAATAATTGTAGTACAGATGTACAGGTATTAGTTATTTTACAATAGGGTGGTTTGGAAATTACATGTACTGTACTTTAAATTCCAGAGTATAAATAAAAATAATACAATTTATTCTCATAAAAAGCATAAGTGATATAGATTTTGCAGATAGCCGAGAGTATGTACGTATATGCAACATATTGGGCAGACTTAGACTAAAGCTGCTTAATACCATAAAAAAACATGATTGTAGAGTTGTTTAACCCTTTGGGGGTCGACAGGCCTTCTCAGGAAAGTGTTCCTGGGGTCGAAAATTTTTTGGAAAAAAAAAAATTAATTTTTTCTTATGAAATGATAGAGAATCTTTTTCCGATCATAACGCCACCAAAATTATGAAATTTGATCGAAAACTAACGGAATTATGCTTTCGCGAAGTTAGCGGTAGCCATGACACTTACGCATCGGCGATTTTGCCCACTTTGAGCCCTATTTTTGACAAATTCCAATGTTTCAGTCTCCTACAATTATAGCTATTTCGCTAGAACTCTATTTCTTCTATCGATTGAGTACAAGAAACCGCCTATTTACCAATTTCATCTGCCCAAAATAGTGGTCAGAAAATGGCAATTTTCCAATTTCACACAAATTTCAAACGATGCCAATTTCAAAATAGGGTCCAGAGTAAACAAGGCAGACATTCCTGGCACTAAAATAACATGTTCTCTGTTCATTAGTCACGTCTCCAGGCCCTTGTTCCATTACTTTTGCTTTTCATTTTGAATTTTTATTCTCACAAAAAAAAGAAGATTTACTGTTATGTATACAACTGCATCATTGTAAAAATGGTATAAATAATATCAGAGCACTTGTGCATGAATATAAGACTCGCCAGTTGATGTGTATTGGAGGCATGGTGTGATTTGTTTACTCTTGAACATCGTCAAAATCGAACATTTTCGCTACTTTGAGCTCAATTTCAAGGTACTTGTCATTGTCATACCAATCAAAATCATCTCTATTTCTGTAATATATCTTCCATTCTATCAAATAAGACCAAGAAAACGAGAATACATCAATAAAAACCATACGAAAATCGACTGCAAACTCGCTGTTTTAATCGAAAAAAACGGTCAGAGTTTTTTTTTCTCTCATTATGCAGTGTGTACTGCAGGATTTTTTTTATACTGCGCACACTGACCACACAGACCCATTCTTTCATATGTATGCCTACCAGACGTTTTCTGCTTAAATTGAGGCCACTAGAATTTGGGCGTACTAGTACGGCACCAACCCCTGCTCGTAAAACGTACTAGTACGGCACCGACCCCCAAAGGGTTAAGCTTGTGTTTAGTAATGGGTATTGACAGGTAAGATGGTAAGAAAAAAGCATTTACTATAAAAGATCTGGTATAGATCTGCTATAGAGTGCAAATAACACATGCCATTGCATGCCATAATAAAGATCATTTGGAATGTGATGTTCTAGTGAACACCTAGTTAACAGTGGAGTCCTGGAACTGGTCCACAGCATAGAAGTGTTATCATGGTGCCTACCACTGACACTTATGTTCTTTTTCTCTCCCCCCCCCAAAAAAAAAAAAAAAAAACACACACACAAGGCCTTACACCTAATAGTTGCCAGTCTAATACTTGTCAGTATTAATGCATCTAACTGCTTTACTATCTCCTTTTAGCCTAAAGCTGAATTTCCTGAAGTGGAACATATAGTACAGCAGTCTGAACATTGTTGCCCCTGAAGCTGGTTCACCCTATTGTAGTGGGAGATTCCATAAATTATGCTTGAGAGACTGTCTGCTAACCACATTCCATGGATGGAAAATCCAACATTTTCGTCGGTTTAAATGGTGAGGAATTTTCATCATTTATGAAAATTTTAGGGCTGTGCAGCTCCAATGGGTTTAGCAGTGGGCAAACAGTCTCTGTTGGCATTCCACAAAAGATGTGCATCTATTAAATTAAGAAGTGATTCTATGTTGCTGGCTATTTGGTATAGAGAATTAGGTCAGGAAGAGAATATTAAAATGTGTAGAGTGAACACAATTAATTCTTGTTGTAGAGGCTTATCTAAGGCTTTTCACAGCATCAAAACCCATCTACAATGTCTTTGAATCTGACAAAAACTCCAAACTTCTGTACATTGTTAAACATGTTACTCAGCCAAAGTACTACCACACACAGTATGACTATACAGTAGTTTATAGCCTTCACAAGAATCTGGATATGGTACACCTTACAATACCTGTAGTGCTGTAGACTATGGACCCACCAGCATACATTCACTACACTGTGTTGATGGATTGCAGTCAACCCTAGGTAGCTTCAGTATTTCTACAAACTTTAAGCAGTAAAGTGTTTTGCATGTTAAGAACCCATGGTGAACTCAGACTTACATTTTCTAAAGGTGTTACCGAAATCCTCAATTTATCAGTATGATTATCCTTAAGATAACATAAGTAATGCATTTAAAGAACATGATTATCAACTATAGAGTGAATGGACTTTTATAGGTTTTTATTTCAGATATTCTTTCAACTCCTGCCACTGAGTTTAACTCCTGCATATTGATAAAGGATAATCTTTTATTGTTAATGGGTTAGAACTTGAGTAACTACCCCCATGTGAGCATCTTTGCAGTGTCTGCTGAGATGTGTTGTGAAATTTCATCATGACTTGATTACCACCTTTTTGACTGTACTTTCTACAGGCCATAGACAGGTTTTGTTTAGATCCAGAATCTCTATCACCCAAATAAAAAAAAATTCTTTTTGGTGATACAGTCAGTTCATATGCTATCAATGAATATAAACATAGGATGGAATACCAGGTGTGAGATTGCCATTAATTAAGTAATTACCTACTTGTAATTATGTACCTGTTTATATCTACGGGAGCAGAACTATGCTTGTGGTGTCCGATCTTGATTAATATGTGAAGGCATACACGTGCTTAGAATGATCCTCTCGGCCATCATTCAAACAAGGATTACTGGTGTTTATTAGATTACATTACCTCAAAATTCACATAATCTACTCGCTACAGGAATCTTTTAAACTGGTAATATTTTGTTTACATGTTAAGGGACACCACAAGACATGTACGTACTACTATACCCCCTTCACGACAACGTGTAGAAATTGTGCTTTATTTAAGCCTTGAGGTATAATATAGTACAGTGGACCCTCGACTAATGCAATTAATCCGTTCCATGAGCTATTTCTCAACATGAAACTTTCGTAATTCGAAACCTTATTTCCCATAAGAAATAATGTAAATAACAATTAATCCGTTCCACCCAAAAATATTCACATACTAAATAATAAATAAACAATATATATATATACATTTACTTACCTTTATTGAAGAGTTGCAGGCATCTGGAAGATAGGGAGGATGACAGGGGCAGGGTGTTAGTGGTTGGAAGGGGAATCCCCCTCCAAAAGGACTTCAGGTAACAAGTCTCTCTCTGGGGTTACTTCACTTCTTGGTCTTTTAATCCCACTAGGACCAGCTTGAGAGTCACTGGATCCCTGCCTGGTGAAATAACTGTCCACAGTCCTCTGTTTCTGGCGACTCTTTAATATTTTTCTGAAGTGCAACATGGCTCTGTCACTGAAGTGGTTGCACAGATGGCTCATTTCAGCTTGCTCATGGTGGTGTTTTTCAACAAATGTCTGCAACTCATTCCACTTTGTACACATCTCCTTAAGCACTGAAGAAGGCACCTCCTTCTCTCTCTCTTCCTCCTCCTGTGAAGCAATAACCTCAGCTGTGGTCTGTTGCTGTTCCAGATGAAGCTCTTGCAGCTCTTCAGTTGTTAGCTCTACCCTGTGCTCCTCCACCAACTCTTCCACATCCTCACCACTCACCTCCAACCCCAGGCTGTTCCCCAATGCCAGAATATCTTCCACAACAGGCACAGGGTCGTCAGGGTCAGCCTCAAATCCTTCAAAATCCCTCTTTTCAACACAATCTGGCCACAGTGGTCTCCAAGCAGAGTTCAAAGTCCTGGAAGTCAATTCCTCCCAAGCCTTACCTATAAGGCCTATACAATGCACGATATTGAAGTGTTCTTTCCAGAACTCTCTTAGGGTCAATGCAGTGTCTGAGGTCACATCAAAGCACTTCTGAAACACTGCTTTGGTGTACAGTTTCTTGAAGTTTGCAATGACCTGCTGGTCCATGGGCTGGATGAGAGGAGTGGTGTTAGGAGGCAAGAACTTCACTCTGATGAAATTGAACTCCTCAGACAACAACTCTTCCAAGTTGTGAGGATGAGCAGGAGCATTGTCCAGTAACAGGAGGCACTTGAGTCCCAATTTCTTTTCCTTCAGGTATTTTTTCACACTAGGGCCAAACACTCCAGTCAACCATTCCTTGAAAATGTCCGTAGTGACCCATGCCTTGGTGTTAGCCTTCCAATGCACACACAATTTATTCTTGTTAACATTGTGTTTCATGAAGGCTCTGGGATTTTCTGAGTGATACACCAGTAAAGGCTTCACTTTAAAATCACCACTGGCATTGGCATACATCATAAGAGTTAGCCTGTCTTTCATAGGCTTGTGTCCTGGCTGTGCCTTTTCCTCCTGAGTAATGAAGGTCCTGTTGGGCATTTTCTTCCAAAACAGACCTGTTTCATCATAATTAAACACTTGTTGGGGTTCAAATTTTTCAGTGTCTACAAACCCCTGGAATTCCTGCACAAATTTTTCAGCTGCACGTTTGTCTGAGCTGGCTGCCTCACCATGCCTCACAACACTGTGTATGCCACTACGTTTCTTAAACCTCTCAAACCAGCCTTTGCTGGCTTTAAAATCACTCGCCTCACCACTGGTTCCAGGCATTGTCTTGACAAGATCTGCGTGCAACTTCCTTGCCTTTACACAAATTATCGCCATGGAAATACTATCACCCGCTATCTGTTTTTCATTGATCCACACCATCAACAACTTCTCAACCTCATCCACTGTTTTTCGTTAACATATCAACCCCTTTTGCAACATTAGCTTCCTTGATCTCATTTCTCTTTGCCAGGATAGTGCCGATAGTAGATGCACTTTTCTTGTACATCCTGGCAAGCTCACTCAGACGTACGCCACTCTCATATTTTTCTACAATCTCTTTCTTCAGTTTGATGGTGTTCCTCACTCTCTTTACCACAGGGGTGCCACTAGGAAGCTTCTTTGGACCCATGGTGACTTATTTCACAGTGACAATCACTAAACCACCAATAAACACAACAAATTTATTGTGAATGTTTGAAAGAGCGCGCTGGGTAATGTTCTCTCAATGGTAAACAACGCTTCACTGGCATCCTGTGCAGGCGAAAAAAGCTTTCGTTACATGATTTTTTCGTTATATGATCCTTTCGTTAGTCAGGGGTCCACTGTATTCTATATTATTTTTTAGTGCTTTTAGTTTTATAAAAAAATAAATTTTCACAGCCCAAATAAATTTTTACACCAGTAGTTAATGCTGAGGGGCATTAATAGTTGTTGCAGCTATCTGTGTTAATCTAAAGATTGTCATCTTTGTTACTCTGTAGTTTTGGATGAAGAGTTGTGAAAATATTTAATACTCGTAGAAGTGCATGTGTTTTATGGGGGTTACTGGATCAATACTCAAGATGGCATCAATTTATTAATGATTTTTTAATATTTTAAACATGAGTGTCTTTGCTGTTTATCATATGAAAATTAAATCTGTTTCTTAATAATTTAATTAATATTATGATGATTCATGGGTAGTATTTTCAAATAATATTTTAGCAGGGAAAGTCTGTTATATAATGTTTCACCCACAGTGGAGCTTTATCAAAAACAAAGAAATAAGCTTGAACACCTCTCTGTAAATCATATCAGCAATGTGAGGTCAGGTCAGGTGGTGAAGTCAGTGGAGATAAAAACCAGGTTTTCAGGGAGATGAAAACCTGGGCATGAGGTCAAGTTTGTTTTGAATGTTGATCTTGTTGATGCAAGATTAACATTAACCCTTTGACTGTTTTGGTCGTATATGTATGTCTTACGAGCCACTGTTTCGGATGTATATATACCAAAAAATTCTAGTGGCTTCAAATCAAGTGGGAGAAAGCTGGTAGGCCCACATATGAGAGAATGGGTCTGTGTGGTCAGTGTGCAATGTATAAAAAAAATCCTGCAGCATGCAGTGCATGAGAAAAAAAAAAACTCCGAACGTGTTTTTGGATTAAGACGCCGACTTTGAGGTGTATTTTCGTATAGTATTTATGGTTGTACAGTGGACACCCGCCTAACGAGCAAAATTCATTCCAGAAGCCTGCCCAAGTGCCATTACCAAATTAATTTACTTCCTTAAGAAATAATGTCACGTAGGTTAGTCTATTTCAGACCTCCAAAAATACACTTCCACAAGCACTTACAATATTATACTTACATAATTGTACGATTTCTGGGGTGCTCATTAGGCGGGGGTCCACTGTATTGTCTTTTTCGTGGTCTCATTTGATAGAATGGAAAACATATTACAGAAATAGAGATGATTTTGATTAGTTTCATGATGTAAACGACCTTGAAATTGAGCTCAAAGTAGCGGAAATGTTCGATTTTTGCTAATGTTCAAGAGTAAACAAATCATGCCACGCGTCCAATACACGTCAACTGGCGAGTCTAATATTCTTTTACAAGTGCACTGATATTATTTATACCATTTTTACAATAATGCAGTAGTCTGCATAACAGTAAATCTTCTATTTTTTGTGAACAAAAAATCAAAATAGAAAACAAGAGTAATATAAGAGGGGCCTAAAGACGTGACTAATGAACAGAGAAAATCTTATTTTAGTCCCAGAAATGTCTGCATTATTTATTCTGGACCCTATTTTGAAATTGACAAGTTTTTTATTTTGCATGAAATTGGCCAAATTGCCAATTTCTGACCACTTTATTGGGTAGTTGAAATTGGTAAATTGGTAGTTTCTTGTACTCAATCGATAGAAGAAATGTAGTTCTAAAGAAATAGCTATGAGTTTGGTCGACTGGAACAATGGAATTGGCCGAAAATAGGGCTCAAAGTTGGCAAAATTGCAGATGCGTATATATCGCCGAGATCACTAACTTCGTGAGAGCGTAATTCCGTAAGTTTTCCATCAAATTTCATACTTTTGGTGTCATTACCATCGGGAAAAGATTCTCTATAATTTCATAAGAAAAAATCATTTTTTTTTTTTTTTTAAATTTTGCGACAACAGGAGACACCTCAGGATTTGGGGTTGCGACAGTCAAAGGGTTAAGCTCTGTGATCTGACACTGAGATCCCAGCTCTGCCCTCGCTTGATGTTACCTCATTTTTGTCACCATTGACCTCTCCACCACCTGACCTGACCTCAGGAGGCTTGTATGCCATTATAAGACAGTGTTTTTTCTTATTAGTTTGTACTGTACTTGATAAAGCCCCACTCTTGATGAAACATCATGCCCTTGAATCATCATAACATTCATTAAATCTTGCAGAAACACGTTTGTTTTTTATTTGATATACAGTACAGTTACTCATGTTTAAAGTATTAAAAATATAGTGGTAGTGACAGTGGACACATAAGCCCACCAACAAGTACATTTCACTAACCATATAACAATGGGTATGCACTCTCGCTTGTTTAAAAGCTGGGAGCCAGTTTGTAGTTCTGTTACAACTGCAGCAGCCCCATGAAATGTGTTTAAGATGCTCATTAATACATTTATGTGACTTTGACAATGATCCGGAAGTAAGTAGTTAGTGTCAGACACACACATGATCACAGTGTGCAGCTCCCTCAGAAAAGTCTATTGATCAGCAATTACCTTTGAATTTTGACTACAGTGGACCCCCGAGTTTTGGTCATAATTCATTCCAGAAGTGCCATTACCGAATGAATTTGTACCCTTAAGGAAAAATGTAAATTAGATTAGGCCTTTCAAACCCCCAAAAATACACATACAAAAGCACTTACAATATTAAACTTACATAATTGTTCGATTTCCGAGGTGACCGAAACTCGGGGGTCCACTGTATTTCCTTTTCGACTTTATAGAATCACACCCAAGATACTAGGCTGCCTTAATACAGTAAGTTTTGCCTGAATTCACAAATAAATTTCTATTATATTGGTCACGCTGTGTTGCTGTATGTACTGCATTTAAGATGCAGAATGAGCTAAGTGTGAAGGCATGGACCATTTCTCTTATTTCATAAGCTATTGACAAAACTTACATTTGTATATTGCTGTACATTGTGATGAATTGCTAGTTTTGTCATCTAATTAAAAAATGCAGAGCAAATTTAAAAAGGTACTAGTTTCAAAATAATGAATATTGTTCATAGTTGTAGCTTGTCAGGAATTCTCTTATTTCTAGTAGATACTGTAGGATTATTTTTTCATAACTGTCTCCCTCAATATCCACAAAGAATGTCCTGTAATAAGCTTAGTGATATGGTGGATATGGGTCTTATATTTTAATGGGAGGGATGCATTCCAGACCCCCTTGGCCCATGTACAAAAACATAGAATTTGGCTAACATTCTGCACTATTTTGGATTAGTTGCATTAGTAATGGGTCTCTTAAAATACATTTACACAAGATGTAATAATACCCGAGTCAAAGATCCGGGAGCCATGTTTCTGGATAATGCCATAATAATGTGTGTGAAACCTGCTCATGGATAATGTCATTCTGCCATAAGTTGCCAGCTGTGCTTGTAGGTAGCACCATAATATAACAGGCAGCAGGACAAACCAAATTGCAAATCTGAAAAAAAAAAAAAATTTAGATAATGAGGGAGTGCAGTAATATTCTCATTGTACAGTGCCAAATTACTGTATTTTATACTTGATTTTGAAGTGATACATTGTATGCTAAAGCAGATATTATAGATGAGATTGGGCATAGGTCATAACTTGTTTCTGTAATAAGTGAATGACAAAGATTAATTTCAGATTACAAGAAAGGCATTTACCATCCGCAGCTGGCGAGGCTCCCATGGCTCCGTTGTATGTTCAACCAAGGGTACACGTAGTTCATGGGGTCCAAATAGGATCTACAGTTACTCCCGCTGCATACTACTCTTATGGACCTGGTGTGTTGCTCTCTTTCTCTTTCTTGCTCTTTCTCTCTTGTCCTCTCTCTTGCACTCTTTCTTGCACTCTCTTACTCTCTCTTCTCTCTCTCTCTTGGTCTCTATCTTGCTCTTTTTTTTCTTTTTTCCTTTCTCTTTTTTTTCTGTCTCTCTCTCATTAGTCATCCTGCTTGCCAGTTTAGTGGGAATGCAAAGCACTCACTAGATGTACCCTAATTTCAGAGATTTCCAGATTGATTTGCTGCATTCTTCATTTTCTTCTCATGTAAGAACATTTGGTCCTAGCCTGTCTGTGGCAGTATGTTTTAAGTGTTTATGTAGCCTGATAATAGCTATTAGAATATGACTGCTTTTGATATGTGATACAGTTTGCCTTAATTGCTTTTGTTTATAAGAGATAAGAATTTCCTTTAAAAACAAATTATCAAGATTCAAAAATTCATTTTAAAGTACCACTATTAACTGTTAAAAACTTAGGTAACTTATACAAACCATTGTGCCTTTGCACGTTGTGCATAAGTACTTTATTGTACAGTGGAACCTCGGTATTCGAATGTACCGAACCTTGAATGAACGGGAGTCCAAACAATTTTGTTCAGAAAAAGTTGACCCAGTCTTTGAATGTTTTTCTGGAGTCCGAACGTGCTAGCTTATTTAAAATTCAGCGCTGTTCCAAAACTACTTTGAAGTGACGTCTGACACTGACCTAACTCTCAGAGACTTTTGGAAGAGTCAGTTCATCATCCTTCATTGTGTAAGGCTGATAATTAAAGTCTGGGAATTACTGTTTCGGGCATTAAACTTTTCGCAGTTTGAACACCACCTAGGAACCAGTTAAGTTCAAACACCAGGGTTCTGCTGTACATTATTTTATTTGGCATTAGGGGCACCTTGTCTGTAAGTACCAACTGACAATACTCTGTGTACATCTGAATCAAATATTTCATCTGGAACTATGTAGCCAAGGCATATTTAAGTATTTTCCTCTTATTTATTGTACAGAGGATCTCTTGTTCACAAATACAGTAACACTCTTAGAGATGAAAGTTCAGATATCGTTTTGGTCTTTCCAAAGCATAGGAGACCAGAAGGCAGGCTGGGAAAAGGGAGGTGGTGGTGGTGGTAGTAGTAGTATAAATCAGTAACAGAGGTAATAAAAGTAGTAATGA
The DNA here is from genome assembly GCA_009830355.1 of Cherax destructor. Taxonomy (NCBI): domain Eukaryota; kingdom Metazoa; phylum Arthropoda; class Malacostraca; order Decapoda; family Parastacidae; genus Cherax; species Cherax destructor. Next base: position 9,471 of record WNWK01028904.1, on the reverse strand, counting down.
TAACAATGAAGTAATAATGAGAGTAATAGTAGCAGTAATACTACTAGTAGTAGTAATAGTTGCAGCAGTAGTAGTATAAATATTTGTAATAGAAATGGGGATTAACACTTACTTGAGGCTCACACAGAAACAAGAAAGAGTAGTACAGTAGGCCTAATGGCAGCAAGTACAGAAAAGTCAGAAGATATGAAAGATAAAGAAAATATAGAAGACAGGTCAGGAGAAGTAGTGAGAGGGCAAAAGTCAAGTCAAGTCAAGTTATGAGTGTTTTGAAGATTAGAACATTTGACAATTTATTGAGAAAGGCAGGCAACTTTGGTAGAGGGATAGAGGTCCAATGGGAGGTTCAGTGCTAGTCCCACTGAACTGATGGGCTAGTCTTACATCACTCTAGTGTATGGTATTGGGTTGGCTACCTGTCAACTCACATTCTTACTGCCTGGAATTGCAGTTCATGGGTTTTTGGTTATGGTTCACTCTGTGGATGGCAAGCTTCCATGTAAGGTGGGTATGGGTAGTGATGGATGGGTGGGGTGGTGCATTAGGCTAGGGCCAAGCAAGCATTGGTGGTCGGGCACCCTTTAGGTCTTATGGCTAACATTTAATTCTGTTGGTTATTCTTGTGTACTTTCTATAAGCCCTCTGGTTATTTGTTTTAGTAAATTCATAAGCCTTTCCTTGTTGGACTCAGTGGTGGGTGAGGGGAAAATACAGAGCTAAAGTTTAGTTGTTACAATATTGTTTTGAGTGTTGTTAATGGTTCCTCTTCACTGTCCCTGACTACGGCTCTGGCATCTAACTTGCAAAAGCAATTTGCAAGTCATTCTTATGATACCTGACAAGTTCTTCTCACCACAGTCAAGACAGTTACTGCTGTTTCAGATCTCATGCCTGATATTTCTCAACCACTTCCTCACTAATCATAATTCTCTGCTGGGTTTCATTAACCCTACGTGAGGTGTATGGCCTACAAACCTGGTCCAAATTTTTTATACTTCAGCCCAATGAAGCTTTATAAAGTCAGCCAAGTGATCTTGAAAGCAGCTGGCATGAGGGTCATATTACATACCAAGCACAATTGGGTACTCAAGTAGATAACCTAACAAAATTGCTAACTATAGACGACAAGCCTGTTATGATTCTCAGACATATTCATCTTAAAACATACTGTGAAACAGTCATCCTTCCATATTCACTTCTTCATCAGCAAGCATTTAACAAGTGCACAGATGATATTTTCCAGGAAGAACTGCAACAGCTACCCATCCTCAAAGTAGACACTTGTCCATCTCCACGAGAACACTGTAGATATGTACTCAAGCAATGTTGCCTAGTTAATGTTTGACAGCTGTGATCTGTCAAATGTGTATAGCAGGTAACTGCTTAATGATAACAGAGCACTCACCAACTCTCCAACAGTGCTGGCATTTTGGACATCACACTAAACATTGTTAGTTGCTTCCAGATTGCCCTGACTGCCTTTCCTAATCATAATTATGAACCTTGGAGAATGTGTGCCCCTCATTGTATGAATTGTGCTGGTGCTCATTCTGCCTATTCCTGTTCATGCCCTGTATTCCTTAAGGAATGCAAGATCCAACCTGTATTTAGGCGACCATACCTTACTTCCAGGTCATGGACCATCTTCCTAAGAGTTGTCCTTCTGCATATACCTCTCCTATTATATTTTGTATATAATAAGGTTAAAGAACTCTCCTCTGACACTCTTACCTCAGTTTCCAATTCCATGCAATCTACACAATCTGTTTTTTTTCCTTTCAGGTGATAGCAATGGAGGTTCACACAGGAAAACACTTCTACTCCTGAGTCTTCTTTGCCCTCCCAAAATGCTCTGAAGTTCTTATGACTCCTTCCTCCCCATTTACCCTTGAATGTCCTGGATCTTCCTCCACAACCTTCTATGATGAATTGGTTGAAAATATAAGCTTCTTGCAGTTTCCTATTGCTCCCCATAACACTCAACACCCTCTACTCCTACAGTATCATATCTTGTAGTCTCCACATCATTGTTTCCTGCCCCTTTGGGAGAGGAAATTATGGAATCTATCAGATCTTGCATAAATGATGCTGATCTATAGATTCTTATTCCTCCACAGAGACTGATCATTGTCCATGTGATTTTAAACATGGTAGAGAACCTAAGGATTTGCCTCCGCTTAACATGACCATTAAAAGTCCCAATCTCAAGCCTATTGTAACAGTCTGCTTCACCTACTTCTAACTCCTCCCACTCTACTGCCTGCTCAGTTCCTATTAATCCTGTTTTTCAATCTACACAGCTTTAGTCTTTAGTGACCTCTTACCCATTGTTTGCTTTTCAATGCTGCACGGGGTCAGTATTAATATATTTGTAATTTTATTACTGTACTATCAGGTATCCAGAGTTCAAACAAGCAAGAGTCCATGCCTGATGGATCATATGAACAGCCAAGCATGATTATTGGCATGCTTACATTTTGACTAAATGCCACTACTTCTATGATTGCAGTACAGAAAACATGTGCAAAAATTGGCAGGCAAGTACAGTACAGTGGACCCCCGAGTATCGTAATTAATCCGTTCCAGGAGCTAGTACTTAACACGAAGTTTACGAAATTAACCATTATTTCCCATAAGAAATAATGTAAATACAATTAATCGTTCCACAAAAAAATATTCAATATAAATTAAATATATATATATATATATATATATATATATATATATATATATATATATATATATATATATATATATATATATATATATATATATATATATATATATATATATATATATATATATATATATATATATATATATATATATATATATATATATATATATATATATATATATATATATATATATATATATATATATATATATATATATATATATATATATATATATATATATATATATATATATATATATATATATATATATATATATATATATATATATATATATATATATATATATATATATATATATATATATATATATATATATATATATATATATATATATATATATATATATATATATATATATATATATATATATATATATATATATATATATATATATATATATATATATATATATATATATATATATATATATATATATATATATATATATATATATATATATATATATATATATATATATATATATATATATATATATATATATATATATATATATATATATATATATATATATATATATATATATATATATATATATATATATATATATATATATATATATATATATATATATATATATATATATATATATATATATATATATATATATATATATATATATATATATATATATATATATATATATATATATATATATATATATATATATATATATATATATATATATATATATATATAATACTATACATACATACATACATACATACATATACATATACATTTACTTACCTTATTGAAGAGTTGCAGGCATCTGGAAGGTAGAGTTGCTGATAGGGGCAGGGGTTAGTGGTTGGAAGGGGAATCCTCCAAAAGGACTTCAGGTAACAAGTCCCTCTCTGGGGTTACTTCCTTCTTGGTCTTTTAATGCCACTAGGACCAGCTTGAGAGTCACCAGACCCCTGCCTGGTAAAGTAACTGTCCAGAGTCCTCTGTTTCTGGCGACCCTTCAACACTTTCCTGAAGTGCGACATGGCTCTGTCACTGAAGTGGCTGCACAGAAGGCTCATTTCAGCTTGCTCAGGGTGGTGTCTTTCAACAAATGTCTGCAACTCATTCCACTTTGTACACATCTCCTTAAGCACTGAAGAGGGCACCTCCTTCTGTCTCTCACCCTCCTCCTTTGAAACAATAACCTCAGCTGTGGTCTGTTGCTGTTCCAGATGAAGCTCTTGCAGCTCTTCAGTTGTTAGCTCTACCCTGTGGGCCTCCACCAACTCTTCCACATCCTCACTACTCACCTCCAACCCCAGGCTGTTCCCCAATGCCACAATAGAGTCCACAATAGGCACAGGGTCGTCAGGGTCAAGGTCAGGGTCAGCCTCAAATCCTTCAAAATCCCTCTGTTGGACACAACCTGGCCACAATGGTCTCCAAGCAGAGTTCAAAGTCCTCAAAGCACTTTTCAAACAGTGCTTTGGTGTACAGTTTCTTGAAGTTGGAAATGACCTGCTGGTCCATGGGCTGGAGGAGAGGAGTGGTGTTAGGAGGCAAGAACTTCACTCTGATGAAATTAAACTTGTCAGACATACACACTTGCAAGTTGTGAGGGTGAGCAGGAGCATTGTCCAGTATCAGGAGGCACTTGAGTGGCAATTTCTTTTCCAAGAGGTATTTCTTCACAGTAGGGCCAAACACTCCAGTCGCCCATTCCTTGAAAATCTCCGTAGTGACCCATGCCTTGGTGTTAGCCTTCCAATGCACACACAAATTATTCTTGTCAACACTGTGATTCTTGAAGGGTCTGGGATTTTCATAGTGATACACCAGTAAAGGCTTCACTTTAAAATCCCCACTAGCATTAGAACAAAACATGAGAGTTAGCCTGTCTTTCATAGGCTTGTGTCCTGGCTGTGCCTTTTCCTCCTGAGTAATGTAGGTCCTGTTGGGCATTTTCTTCCAAAACAGGCTTGTTTCATCACAGTTAAACACTTGTTGGGGGAGGAATTGTTCAGCCTCTACGAACCCCTGGAATTCATGCACAAATTTTTCAGCTGCACGTTTGTCTGAGCTGGCTGCCTCACCATGTCTTACAACACTGTGTATGCCACTACGTTTCTTAAACCTGTCAAACCAGCCTTTGCTGGCTTTAAAATCACTTGCCTCACCACTGGTTGCAGGCATTGTCTTGACAAGATCTGCGTGCAACTTCCTTGCCTTTTCACAAATTATCGCCATGGAAATACTATCACCCGCTCTCTGTTTTTCATGGATCCACACCAACAACAACTTCTCAACCTCATTCACTGTTTTCGATCTATTTTTCGTTAACATATCAACCCCTTTTGCAACATTAGCTTCCTTGATCTCATTTCTCTTTGCCAGGATAGAGCTGATAGTAGAAGGGGTTTTGTTGTACATCCTGGCAAGATCACTCAGACGTACGCCACTCTCATATTTTTCTATAATCTCTTTCTTCAGTTCGATGGTGTTCCTCACTTTCTTTACCACAGGGGTGCCACTAGGAAGCTTCTTTGGACCCATGGTGACTTATTTCACAGTGACAGTCACTAAACCAATAAAAAAAACACCAAATGTAGTGTGAATGTTTGAAAGAGCGCACTAGGTAATGTTCTCTCAATGGTAAACAACGCTTCACTGGCGGCGTCCTGCGTCCCGCGCAGGCGCGGAGCAGGCGGACAGGTCTAATACGTTACGAAACACGAGCCATTTTACGATTCTCGAAATCGAAAAAAGCTTACGAAACATGTTTACGAAATAAGAACCTTACGAAACTCGGGGGTCCACTGTACGTACTTGCATTAGGATATCAGTTTGCCCTGGTTTTCCATGGGCTATACCTATCTCCTGCTTTCCTTCAGTCTAAAGCCCTCAGTTAATCTACTTCTTAGGCTTCACCTCTAGTATCGATGAACTGTATAATGTGTGCATAGAATAAGTGCGAACTGTGCTCGTGGGCCCCAGTATGTCAGGTTGTGTTGGTTCCTCTGTGTGTGTGATTTTTGTGTGCATAGAGCAAGCCACCCCATCTTGTGGGGAGGAGACCTATTTTGTTAGGTCATGCTGGCCTACTCTTCTTTGTAACTTATGTTTGTGTAGCATAATCAGTTCATTGAATATGGACCCCACTGTCGAATCATGCTTGCCGTCTCCTGTAATATGTATCTCTCTGTTGGGGGTTTCTTGTGTGTAAAAACATAAGCTGGTTCCTTTTAAGCATTATTGTTAAGTCACACCAGCCCACTCGGTTGCGATAACCTATTTTTTTTATCTGTATATATGATTACAGTTGAAGGTAGTAGGTTGGTAGACAGCAACCGCCCAGGGAGGTACTACCGTCCTGCCAAATGAGTGTAAAATGAAAGCCTGTAATTGTTTTACATGATGGTAGGATTGCTGGTGTCTTTTTTCTGTCTCATAAACATGCAAGATTTCAGGTATGTCTTGTTACTTCTACTTACACTTAGGTCACACTACACATTCATGTACAAGCATATATATATACACACACACCCCTCTGGGTTTTCTTCTATTTTCTTACTAGTTCTTGTTCTTATTTCCTTTCTCCATGGGGAAGTGGAACAGAATTCTTCCTCCGTAAGCCATGTATGTCGTAAGAGGCGACTAAAATGCCGGGAGCAAGGGGCTAGTAACCCCTTCTCCTGTATATATTACTAAATGTAAAAGGAGAAACTTTCGTTTTTCCTTTTGGGCCACCCCGCTTCGGTGGGAAACAGCCGACGTGTTGAAAGAAAGAAAGATATGATTACAGTATCTGTTTGTAGCTACAGGAGCAGAGCTATGCTCATTGTGCTTCGTATTCCGTATTTAAGTCTGTCATAAAGTTTAAAAGTTTCCACTGGTTGTAGCACATACAATCCTTTCTTGTAAACCATCCATTGTTTTACCACTGTAAAAACTAATTTTCTAGTATTCTTTGGGCATTCTTACTTTAGTTTATAGTGTGTAGATTCTTAGGTGTGTAAAATGTAAGCTAGTCTCTTGGGTGTGCTCCCTATTGTGTTGAGTTGTATCCTCCTAGTGACATGGCCAGTACACAACTCCATTCATTTTCCTCCTGTTCTGTTTTAAAATGCTTTTTCTTCTCTCCTTAAATTTGAGTTAGAGTTCAGTATGTATTTTACTTCCTTGGCATCCCAAGAGCCTCCCTAAGTAATTCATGGATGATGAATTTGTAGATACAAACTCTCATGACTTTTGTACCCAAGCATGATGTAGTATTAATTAAACATTTTGCAATCTATTGGTCACTTGTAGTGCAATTGGATGTGTCATCCAATAGACACAAAATATATATGCAGGTTGTGGATCAAGAAGCTAAGCTTACAAGTACAGTAGTACTAAAATAACTTATGCAAATTCATGTTCTGGGAGTCAGGTTTGTGGATAAAGCCCCTGTATAGTACAGTACTGTACTGTATTGTGTCAACAGTCTATTACTTGTATACTATATATGTCCCAGCAACATTTATAGGCAGGCTACCTTCAAGCCTAATCACTTGACCCATATTTAAACCACGCATCTAGGCCGAAGCCCTCTTCCTCAAACTTGACTAGACCTAGGGGACAGGCAGACGGACAGGCCGGGTTCTGCCATGAATACTAAATACAACGCCTCTATAATAATTCACAGTTGTATTTCTTTTTCTGCCATCGCTTCTTATATCAAACCCTAACAATTGATACTGTACTGTACTTAAGTTGCAGATCCAGGAACTTAGCTATGGATAACAGGTATTTTTCATATACTACTGTACTATACAGTGGTGCATAACTATTTTGTATAAGGTTTCTTATAATATTTTATTTAATTAAATTTATCTTAAACACTTTTAAATTAGCTTATTTTAATATTGTCTAGCCAATGTTATTTATTATTTAATTTACCTTCTTTAAACCATGCCATGTGATATACATTTTCTCCTTAAAATGTGATTCAGTAAGTGGAGTTTAAAAACTATGCTGATTATTTTTTTTTTTTTAGTAAACATTAGGCTACCCAGTATATTTTTAATTATAATATCCTATTATAAAGATTTTTGCTCTTTCGTGATTGATTTTAAATACAGGTAATATTTGTGGTCATCCTGCATGGTAGAAATAGCCAATGTGGTTAATACCAGTATTTTTTTTTTTTTAACAAGTTAAGTAGTCCCTCATTTATTCAAATCTTCTATCTCCATTTACTAATAAATGATGGGTTTTAGATCTATACATTTGATTTAAATTAAATCAAAATGCAGAATGTGGAAATCTTAGTGGCAGAAATTTTAAAAACAGATGCAAAAACTCTTACAGTACATAGTTATATATCTGTACAATTTAAATTTTTAATGTCTGTTTTTCATTTCTATCACTACAATTTTGACATGCTGCATTTTGAATTTAAATTTTCTATAGCTTGCATCTTTTTTTTTGTATCAGTAACAATACAGTGGAACCTCGGTTTTCGTTTTTAATTTGTTCCAGAGAGTCTGACGAAAAGCAAATTCGACGAAAACTGAAGCAGTATTTCCCATAAGAAATATAATGTAAATCCAATTAATCCATTCCAGACACCCAAAAATATTTAAAAAATACTTTTTATAGAGAATAACTATAGTTTTACTTACAGAAAACAATGAGAAATAAATATAAAGCACTAATGAAATGGATAAATGAACATTTAAATCACTTTTACCTTTATTGAAGACTCTTGTTGGCATTTGGAAGATGGCAAAGAGGGGAGAGGGAGGAGAGGTTATCTCTACCACCATGACTACCACCCTCACCACCATGACTACCACCCTACCACCATGACTACCACCCTCTACCACCATGACTACCACCCTCTACCACCATCACTACCACCATGACTACCACCCCACCACCATCACTACCACCCTCTACCACCATGACTACCACCCCTACCACCATCACTACCACCCTCTACCACCATCACTTCCACCCTCTACCACCATCACAACCACTACCCCCCTCTCCCACCATCACAACCACTTTCACCATCACTACAACCCTCTACCACCATCACAACCACTACCACCCTCTACCACCATGACTACCACCATCATAACCACTTCCCCCCTCTACCACCATCACTACCACCCTCTACCACCATCACTTCCACCCTCTACCACCACCCTCTACTACCATCACTACCACCCTCTACTACCATCACTACCACCCTCTACCACAATCACAACCACCCTCTACCACCATCACAACCACTACCATCCTCTACCACCATCACTACCATCCTCTACCACCATCACTACCACCCTCTACTACCAACAAAACCAGACTGACTCAGAATGCGTGCGTGGGATGCTTTGAGGGGCGAGGCAGGTGAACATGTTTGGTACGGCGGATGAAAACCAAGGTGACGAATGAAAACTGGGACAATATTTTGAAAAAAAGTTGTCGAAACCAAATCGACAAAAACCGGGGAAAACGAAAACCAAGGTTCCACTGTACTATTTTTCTTGCACCACCCGTGTTTTTTCTCTCTCCATTCTTCGTACTGATTAGTTTCCCAGTGTAGATTACCCCAATTTAGTTTCAGTTAAACTCATGATATCTAATTAATTTTTTTATTTGTACTGTAATACGTATTATTAAACGTGTTTTTGAGATGACGTTTCCCATATACAGTGGACCCGAGTTTCGGTCACCTCGAAATCAAAGGTAAGTTTAATATTGTGTGCTTTGTATTTATTTTTTTGGGGCTAAAAAGGGCTAATCAATTTACATTTTC
>WNWK01028903.1:20000-24907 GCA_009830355.1 Cherax destructor | reverse complement strand
CCCCCCTTTTTTTTTCCATCAGCGTTGGTGTACATACCTTCAGTTTCCTCCAACACTGTGTCTTGGGGTCTGTGGGGAGGGGGACCGGTAGGTGCTGGGATAGATATTTGGGGGGGGGCCGGGTGGATTGTGGTTGTGTTGGGATAGCGTGGCCTGTGATGTTCTGGGGGTTGTTCTGTGTGTTTACGTTTGTTGCCGTCGGGCCCTTTTTACCCTCTGCGATCGCCTTTGTCTCTTTCCCCTTTCTTTTTGTCTTCAGTTGCTGTCAATTTGCCCTGTTCTTGTTTGTTGATGCGTTCAGCCATTTTTTTGAATCCTGTTCTGCCCCATTTTTGTCCTAAAAAATCAGTTTGCCCCGGAAACCCCCCAAGTACCCCCATTCTCTGAAAATTTCATCTCAGTCATATCCCCCTTTGCCTTTTTTTGATGATGCTTTCAATTCTGCTTTTTTTTTCGCTTTTTTCATTATGTGTCCCCCCTTGCTCTACCAAACCCCTGAATAAACACTGACCCCCTCCTCCCATTGTTTTTTCCCCCGGTCACTGGGTCCCATTTGCATAGATTGTCCCCCAAATTTTTTCCCCGAATCTTGGGGTTTTTCATGCCTCTGAACCTGCCTTTTACCTTCCCCCCATCATTTACTGCATCCCTGATCCAAACGCCCCCTTTTTACATTCCCTTTGGGCCTTGTTTGGGGGGAGATGGGGTCTTAACGTGTCTTTCTCCTTTTCTCTATTGGGCCCCCTTTTAATATGGGTGTACCTTTTCAGATATGCTCTTCTGGGCAAAATATAACTGTTAAATATTTACCTCATATTCTAGGCCTGTATCCTGGCTTCACAGCCCCGGACTCCCCTTTCTTTTTTCTGCCCCATGCCTTTTATTTTCGCAGCAAGCTCAATTGCCTCCACTCTTTTTCCATTCTTTTACATTGTTTTCCCCTTCATTCTTTCCCTTTCCAGACCCCCAGCCTCCCTTCCCCCCCCAGCCACCATTTTTTTGGGTTTGGTTTTGAGGGGGTGTGCTGTGTGTGTGTGTGTGTGTGTGTGTGTGTGCTGTGTGTGTGTGTTGTGTGTGTGGGGTGGTTTTTGCTGTGTTGGTGGTGTGTGTGGTGTGTGTGTGTGAGGTGTGTGTGTGTGTGCTGTGTATGTGTGTGGTGTGGTGGTGTGTGGTGTGTGTGTGTTGGTGGTGTGTGTGGTGTGGTGTGGGGTGTGGGGTGGGTGGTGGGGTGGTGGTGGTGGGGGTGGGGGGCTGGGGGTGGGGGTGGGGGTGGGGGGTGTGTGTGGGGGTGTGCGGTGTGTGTGTGGGGGGTGTGGGGTGGGTGTGTGTGGGGGTGTGGGGTGGGGGTTGGGGTGTGGGGTTGTGTGTGTGTTTGTGTTTTTTTAATACTTAAAAATTGTAAAAATTTTTTTTAAAAAAAAAACCCCTTTAAAGGGACCCGGGAGCTTTTGAAACATCATTTTACTTCATCGTGAGAGCAGATTACATTTTACTCACCGGGGGACACATTTCCGGTTCAAGGGGCCAGTTTCTGCAGATGGGGTTCCAGCGTTATTTTCCCCCACTTGAAATGGGGCATCACCCCTTTCAGGGCAGGAAGGGGGAGTCATGATGTTAGTGCTGGGCCAAAACTACCTTTTTTTCTAGGATCAAACTTTAATTACTTTTTATTTTTAAGGTTTTGATTTTTCCCCACAGACAGTTTGGGGATCACAGCTTCCTGCGGGGCCCCAGAGCTGGTCGTTTCTTTTGAGGGTTTTAAAAGCGGGAAATTTTCCCCCAGCCGATCAGGAACTGACATGAGGAACGCCCCAAAGGCCGTTTTAAAGACATCTATAAGTCTGCTGGAATTTATGTATAAGAGGAGGGTGTTAAACAGAGGGGGCCCCTACACTTTTGAGTTTCCCAAATGTTTCCAATTAATTTCTTTTTCATTGAGGAAGGCATCATCTGCCGAACATCTAACTTTTTGGGGGAGAAATTTTTGCCGCATAGATTCAAACCCCCAAACCCTCCAGAATTTTCCGGAAAATTATGATGTGTTTATTTTGGGTTTTCCCCTCAAGGAGTATACAGTTCAATGACTCGGGGAGTTCAAAGTAATTAATAATTTTACGTAAATGGATATAAAAAATTTGTTAAATAACCAATGTTAATAAAAAAATAATAATAATAATAATAATAATAATAATAATAATAATAATAATAATAATAATAATAATAATAATAATAATAAGAATAAAAATTTAAGAAAAGAATAAAAAAATAACAATGGAAAAAATATAAAACTATTAATAAGTTTTTTAAGTTTTGCCGTTGAAGTGACTAGTTTCCCATGCACCACTCATCCGTCCTGTGGACGGTAGCGAAAAGCGATGGGGGTGCAAAAAAGGCCTAGGAACTGGGCCCCCAAAGGGTTAACAGGAATCCATCTGGATTTTTTAACTACAGTTGACTTTTTTTTGGCAAGAAAGGGAAAAGGGTTTTTTAAATTTTAGGGGATTTTTTTTTTCATTAATAAGATAGCTTGACTTATTACATAGGTTATTATACCGTCTCTCTTTTTTCCCCTCAAAAAGGGGCAACATATGGTGTTCAAGATAATGACCATAGGACGGGCCCATATTTTCCCTTTAGTTTGGGTCATCGTTTTTGTGTCTGCCAAACTTCCAGAAGGCTTGTAATTAAGCCTTTAAACCTGGTCACTAAAAACCCGTCAGTCTGCCCTATCGTGTTGTTCCATGTTATGTTATCAAAGTGAGTGATAGACCTATTCAAGTTTAACCCATTCCTATAATATTAAGTTTCATTATTTACTTCTTTCTAATATTATTCCTAAAGTTTAAAAACATATGACCAAAGTTATATTACATTTTTCCCTTAGGGGAATTTTTTGGGAATTTTTCAATTTTTTCATAAAGTAATAATGTTATTTTGTTTAAATCAAAAAAAATGAACATTCATTATCTAATTTTTTATTTTTGAGAATTTGTATCTGACTTCCATTGGATGTTTTCAGATTCAATGTGAGTAAAAAACTTTAAGTGATAAAAACAGGGCTCAGTAGAATCGAGAGTTTTGGATGAAAAACCTTTTGTCCCATTTTGGATGGGGAAAAAAACAGTTTGCAGTGTAGACGCCCAGTTATTAATTTTTGGGGGATTTATCGTAGTTTCTATTTTTATTGAGATATACTTCATTGTATATACCCAGCGGTGGACAAAACCCCGGCCCCGAAGATACTCTTTTGCGGCTCCCCAAAAGTAATGAGTTTCATTGCTATTTTTTTAAAAATTTATATTAATAAAAATTTACAATAGTATATAATCGGAAAAATACCTGACTGGAACAATACACACACAACCCGCAATATAAAAAGGGGGGGGTTTTCGACGACGTTTCGCCCGACTTGGGCCATTTACAAAGTCACATAAAACCCCAGAGACGGAGGAAGGGGATTTTTAAGGAGGCAGACAGGGGGGGGTACAAGAGAGGGGGGAATAAGGGGGTGGTAAAGGGGGAGTAGTGGAGACAGTCAAATACTAGGGAAAGGGGCACTGCAATGAGGTTGGGGCCCCAAAGGGGGGGACGAGAATACAGAGGGAGGAAAGTCCAACTTTCATAGTCGCCGCCTGGGTTTAATCCCCCCCCTTTTACACAAATTTTATGGGCATCTTTTGCCCTGGCTTTGTCTCGGGGTTTTTCCCCTTTATTACATTGTTAAATGTCTAAATCAGAAAGGACATAACCCCGATTCCTTCCCCTTCATCTCTTCCCCCCCCCCCCTTTTTCCCCATGTGTTTTCCCCCTTTTTTTCTTTCTTTGCCTTGTATTTGTCCTTCATTTTATTCGCCTTTCCCCTCTGTGTTCCCCGTCCCACCCTTGCGGGCCCCCAGCCTCATTGCAGGCCCCTTTCCAGTATTTAATGCCCCCACTACACTATTACCACTACCACCACTTCCACCACTTACCCATTATTACCCCACTCTCTTGTACCCCCCTGCCCCCCCCGCCTATAAATACCCCCTTCCTCCTGCCACCACAACCGCCCTCTACAACACACATAGATTTAATCAAGTCCGATTAGATCTCCCCTTTCCAGAAAAAAATTTTACACAGTCTAGACCAAGACCACAACTCTCATTGGTCCCCAGCTCATACTACAAGCAGAAAAAAGGAATTATAAACTCCAAAGACTTCTAAAATTTAAAAAAATCCGAGGTCCCACACCCACCAACAAATTCAAACACATCACCCACAAAAACACAAAATCTCCCCCCCGCACCCCCCAAACATCTTCAAACACAGGGGGAGAACCCCCCTTTCCCCCCTCCCCCACCCCACCCCCCCCCAACACATTCAGAACATAGAACACGGGAACACTACACACACCCCGAAACAACACCAGACAGCCACATCCATTTTGCCCCCTTTTTCCCCGGAACTGACATTTTCCCCCCCCACAGACATTAAAAACCCCCCCGCCCGGGGCCTCTGGCCAAAATAAAAATTTCCAAAAACACCTTCCTGACTCTATCTTTTTTTCCCCACCCTTTAAAGCCCCTGCTTCTGGTTTTTCCTTCACTTTCGCTCCCCTGCCCCCTTTCCCCCAAACCCAAATTTTGGCCCTTTTTCGACCCCAAAAAAAAAATGCCCTATAGCCCTCGAAACATTAGGTAAATTTAAAAAAAACTTATCAACCAGCCTTCGCAGAACCAACCCCCAAAATTTTCCCTTTTAACGGCCAGTTTGGTTTTAGAACTCACAGATTTTACACAGGATGCCATTAACATCATTTAAACCCCCCCTCCAATAAACAAAAAAAAAAGAAACAGGACAGCCCCGGTTTTAAAAACGTTGAAAAAAATTTTTTACTGTCTGGGATGGGGGGGAAACACAAAAACCCC
>WNWK01028903.1:0-15000 GCA_009830355.1 Cherax destructor | reverse complement strand
TTTGATTAAAAAAATTTTTTTTTTGCCCATTTATAAATACAATTTTTTTTCCGGTTGTTAAAATTAAAAAAAGTTTTTTGTAAATTTGCTCTTTTAAACCAATGAGTTTAATCCCCATTTTGGTTTTTGCGGGGGGACAAAAAACCTTTACCCTGTGATATGAAAAGCTTTCCCCCCAAAAAACCAACCCAAAATGAATATTGTTGATAACTATAATACAACAACAAAAAAAAGAAAAAACCCCGGGGACACAGAAAAAAATCTTCCAAATTTTTTGGGGTGGTGCCAGTTTTCCCCAAAAGAGAGGTGTGTAAATTTTCCACCCCGGGGTTTTTTCCCCCCAAAACCCTTTTCTGGGGTTATTGGGCCCCAAATTGGGAATTTTTGGGGGAAAAAAAGGAAAACGGGGGGGGTGAAAATAGGTCGGCGGGTTTTAAATTTGAGGGGCCCCGAGGGGGCCCCCATTTTTTTTTTAAAAAACCCGGGGATTTTTTTTTTTTTCCTTTGTTTGGGCCCTTGTTTTTTTTTCCCGGGGGTTCCCCCCTTGAATTCCCCCATGAAAATTGGGGGAAAAAGGGGAAAAGGGGGCCCCCCCCAACCCCCCCCCCGGCCCCAGGCCAGTTCGGGGGGGGAATTTTGGAAGGAATTATGTGGGAATTCAATTAACCCACGAAAAACAGCTGGGTGCATGGAGGACAAGTAGGTGCGGGACATGGCTTTACACCCCTTTTTGCAGAGTTGGCGATCTCGGGGAAAAGGACAAGGAGAATCTAGTACCACAAATAGAATTTTTTTATGGAGATCCTGATGTTGAGTTTTGATAATTTCGGTCACGTTAATGGTTATTTACATCTCTGTTGTTTTGTTGAATTTTTATAGTTATCAACAATATTACATTATTTGGGTTGATGATTAATTGGGGGAAAGCCCCTCATATAAAAAGGGGGTTAAGGGTAGTCATATCCACTTTTTAGTTAAGGGCACTTTAACCCCCCAAAAAAGGGGGATTTAAAAAAATTTCATTGTATATAGCAGGGTGGGGGGTCTTTGATAAGAGCCCATGTTTTTTTTCCCCTTTTTTTTTTGGGAAAGTTCAAACCAAAGAAAATATTTAAAAAAAATTTTTTTTATAAATAAAAAAACAAAATCAAAATTTTTGTAGCCTACTATCAAAGAGAGTATTTTTAAATCTAAACGAAGACTTTATCGTTATTTTTTTAAAATTAATATTTTTTTTCGGGTGGTAAAATGTTCAAAGCTTTCTGAAGTTGAGGGGGGAGGCCCGTGGGGGGGCACCATGTTTTTTTTTGGGTAAATTTCAAAAAAGAAGATTCACAAACAGAAATCACAGCAGAGAGTGGGAAACCAGCTTAAATAGGGGAATTTTTTCTGGGGAATTTTTTTAAAAATAAGTTAGGGTGAGCTCACAACATCTTCCTGCAGCCCCAAAAATTTTTTTTTAAGCAACATCCGACGCCAAAAAGGGCAACAAAAATCTATCAATTATAATATCAGACACTAAAGATTTAAAAAAATTTAAAACATAGCTTTAACATTTTTTGTTTCCCCAAACCTGTTTTCAAAATCATTATAAAGTGTTTTGAGTTTCCTTTATATTGTTTTAATTTACTGTTTTTAACCCAAAATTTCCGAAAAAACAGTTATTTTAATATAAGGTTTGGGGAAAAGGGGCAAATTTTTTGTTTCCAGAGCCTTTGAAAAAATTTTTCTGAAAACTGATTGGTCAAGTTCTGAATAACTTTGCCCCTTTCCTTTAAGTGCCAGATTTAAATATTGAAGGTGTTGCAACATCTGTAAAGAACATTAGATCCCGTACCCATTTCGTGATCGTCCTAGTTGTGAGTATTTTTTTTTTATTTCATGAAAGTAATGATTGGTTCAAAAAAAGCAACAAACTTATTCAAAAGACTGGTAGTTGACAGTAATTCCAAAAAGTAGAATGAAAGGTCACTTGACTTTTCTTCAAGCTTCAGCCATTCGTAAAATTTCCCCCATTCACTGTGTGTTTTTTCACTTGTCCGAATGAAATTCACAATTTCAAAAAGGGTTTTATGACATTGTTGAGCTTGGGGGTTTGCTTACCCCATGCTCATATGTGGATGATACAACTGATAGAACCCGGATAGTTAAAAATCATGTGTCACTTTGCCCAACTAGGCCAGAATTTTTGGGCCCCCATACCTGGTGTTCCATCTGGAATGCTAACAAAATTTTTCAATGCATTTTTTATGTCAATACCTTTTTTGGTTTCTTTAAAGCTTTTTCAGGTTTAAGGACTCCCCTTTTTATTTCCATCTTTTTTAACATAGCGAATAAATATAATAGCTGAGGGATATCTTTAAAGTCTGTAGATTCATCCAGTGCCAAAATGAAAGCAGCGCAGCTTTTCAGATCACTCTGCGGGGAAGATACGATTGAAGAACCAATTTTAGAAATGCGCCCTCAGTAGTAAAAATAGGGAATTTTGTTCCCCCTTTCCCGTTTAAATTTTGAGTTCCCTGGGAAAAAGAATTGCAGTAAATCAGCACAGAGCCTTTAACATTAAAAAAACAAAATTGTGCCCCATTGTTGGTTAAACCCCTTTTTTTGTTTTTATTTCCGTTTTATACTTTTTTGTTGGGGGTCATTTTTAAAAAAGTGTTTTAAACTTTAAAATCAATCTTAAGTATGTATTTATTAATTAGAAAAATATTTACCCCCCCCTACACTATTTAAAGTGGATGATAAGAAAGAGATGATTGCCGATGTTAGAATGAAAAGAATTTGGGATGTCCGGGCCCCGCGAAACAAAGCTGAAGGGGTAGGCGAGTTTGGGGGAGAAATAAATGGGATTGTCAGGAGTATCTGAGAGAGTTAGACCCAAGGAAGGGGGTAGCAATAATGTTGAAGGATCAGTTATGGAAGGAAAAGAGGGAATATAAATGTAAATTTAAGGATTATGTGGATTAAAATATGGGTCGGATGCGAAAAGTGGGTCATAATAAGTGTATGCACCTGGAGAAGAGAGGAGTGTAGAGGAGAGAGAGAGATTTTGGGAGATGTTAAGCGAATGTATAGGAACTTTTGAACCAAATGAGAGAGTAATTGTGGTAGGGGGCCCAAAAGCTAAAGTGGGGGAAACATGCAAAAGGTTAAAGGGAAGTTTGGGGTGCCAGGGGAAATGATAATGGGGCCCCTTTTATTGAACTTTTTAAGAAAGGGGTTTTGTTATAGGTAAAACAATTTTTAAAAAAAAGAGGATAAATAAGATGAAGATGTAGGGGAAAGACAGGTTTTTTGGGGTATGTTTTTAGATAAAATTTTAGAGACTTGGATGCATGTTTATAGAGGGGTACAGATATATCAGATCACTTTTTAGTTATAGCACAGTAGTAAAAAGGGAGATGGAACAAGGAAAAAAGAATCAGTAAGAAAAAGAGGGAAGGTTTTTAAAAAAAAGAGGAGGCAGTTAGGGGAAGATATTAACAACTATTGAGGATGATGGGCAGTGAGAGGTAGGCAAAGGGGGAAAAAGTTGGGGGGATTTAAAAAAGTAGTGTTAGAGTGTTCAGCAGAAGTTTGTTTTTCAGGCGAGTGGGTGGGGGGGGAAGAGGACAGGTGGAATGATGATGTGGAGAAAGGGAGAAAAAAAGCATATGAGAGGTTTTTTTCAAAGTAGAAGTGATGAAGGAGGGGAAAAGTATAGGAGAAAAAGAGAGGTTAAAAGATGGGGAAAAAAAAGAGAAGATGAGAGAGGGGGGAGATACAGCAAAATTTTTTTGAAAATAAAAAAATTTTTAAAAGGGTTAATAGTTGAGGAAGCCTAGAGAACAAAAAGGGTTTGACAGTTAAAAATAGGGGAGGAGAGTTATTTAAAAGGGGAGTTAGAGGTATCGGGAAGATGGAGAGAATATTTTGAGGATTTGAAATGTTGATGAAGACAGGGGAAACTGGATTTCTGTGTAGGGCAAGGAGGGAAAAACATCTTTTAGGAGTGTGGGAAAAGCCAGTTGTGGGGGAGGGGGAAATTCTGGGAGGGGGAGAATGAAAAGGGGAAAACGCGATTGATGGGATAAAGATAGAAATGTTAAAAGCAGGGGGGGATAAATTTTTGGGGTGGTTGGGGTTTTTATTTTAATAAATGTTTGGGAAAAGGGAAGGACCCAGGATTGGCAAAAGCGTGTATTGTCCCCTTTTTATAAAGGCAAAGGACAAAAAAGAGGCAAAAATTATAGGGAAAAAAGTCTGTTGAGTGTACCTGGTAAAGTGTATTAGAGTTATTATTGAAAAATTAAGAGTAAAACAGAAAGCAGGGTAGCAGATGAAAAAGGGGGGCTTTAGGAAAGGTAGGGGTAGACCAAGTGTTTACAGTGAAACATATAGGTGAACAGTATTTGGATAAGGGTAAAGATGTTTTGTGGCATTTATGGATTTGGAAAAGGCGATGATAGGAGATAGGGGGCAATGTGGCAGATGTTGCAGGTGTATGGAATAGGAGGAAGGTTACTGAAAGCAGTGAAGAGTTTTTATGAGGATAGTGAGGCTCAGGTTAGAGTGTGTGGGCCTTAAAAGGACAAGGATGTGTGATGTCACCGTGGTTGTTCAATATATTTATAGATGGGTTGTAAGAGAAGGAATGCGAGGGTCTTGGCAAGAGGTGTTGGGCTAAAAGATAAAGAAGCAAATACAAAGTGGAGTTGTCACAGTTGTTTTTTGCTGATGACACTGTGCTTTTGGGAGATTCTGAAGAGAAGCTGCAGAGGTTGGTGGATGAATTTGGAGGGTGTGTAAAAGAAGAAAATTGAAAGTGAATATAGGAAAGAGTAAGGTGATGAGGATAACAAAAAGAATAGGTGACAAAGATTGATATCAGATTGGAGGGAGAGAGTATGGAGGAGGTGAATGTATTCAGATATTTGGGAGGGGAAATTGCCGGATGGTCTAGAAGGATGAGGGTGAATCATAGAATTGATGAGGGGAAAAGGGGAGTGGAGCACTTCGGAGTCTGTGGAGACAAAGAACCTTGTCCATGGAAGTAAAGGGGGGAATGTATGAGAGTATAGTTATACCAACGCTCTTATATGGGTGGAAGCACGGGTGATGAATGTTGCAACGAGGAGAAGGCGGGAGGCAGTGGAGATGTCATGTCTGAGGTCAATGTGGGTGTGAATATAATGCAGAGAATTGGAGTTTGGAAATTAGGAGGAGGTGCGGATTACCAAAACGATTGTCCAGAGAGCTGAGGAGGGGTTGTTGAGGTGGTTTGGACATGTAGAGAGAATGGAACGAGACAGAGTGACTTGGGAGAGTGTAAAAACCGAGTGGAGGGAAGGCGGGGTAGGGGTCGGCCTAGGAAAGGTTGGGGGGAGGGGTAAAGGAAGTTTTGTGTGCGAGGGGCTTGGACTTCCAGCAAGCATGTGTGGCGTATTTGATAGGAGTGAATGGAGGCATATGGTTTTTAATACTTGACGGTGTTGGAGGTGAGCAAAGTAACATTTATGAAGGGATTCAGGAAACCGGCAGGCCGGACTTGAGTTCTGGAGATGGGAAGTACAGTGCCGGCACCTGAAGGAGGGGGGGTTAATGTTGCAGTTTTTATAACTGTAGTGTAAAGCACCTTCTGGCAAGACAGTGATGGAGGAATGATGATGAAAGTTTTTCTTTTCGGGCCACCCTGCCTTGGTGGAATCGGCCCATGTGTTAATAAAAAAAAAAATATATATATATATATATATATATATATATATATATATATATTATATATTATATATTATTATTATTTATTATTATTATTTATTATTATCTGTCTGTCACTGAGAGTCTTCCAGACATATTCAGGGGGGGGGATGTCTAACTGGGCATGGAAAACTCCCCGTAAGTCTTCCCATCTGACATCAAGCACCCAGCGCAGAGCCTTGTTCTGGACACGCTGCAGTTTAAGTGTTTTTTTTTGGCCAAGAGAGGGGGCCCAGAGGAGAGGTTATCAGAGGGCGTAGGGGGGATTTATAGAGGTGTAGTTTGGGGGTTGGGAGGCATGTTTCATTTAGGGGCCCGAAAGGGGGCCTTACTAGTTACTGCATGTTTTGATTTAAATGTGCCTGTGTAAGCAAAGAAGGTAGTCAAGATTAATGCCAAGGACGGACAGTTTGGGTGTGAGGGGGATGTAGGTGGGGGTTTTCCGTTCGAGCTCGACAAATGGAGGATCACTTTTCCCTAATTTAAATATGAATTTTTGGGGTTTTAGCGGGTTTTGGTTTTGATCCTCCTTTTTTGTTCCCAGAAGGCAACCCGGGCCGACCCATTTGTTTTTTTGGGGGAGAGGTATCTATATTGGCGTGGGGGTGAGTTGTGTAATGTCGTCGGGCTAGGAAAAGGGGATGGAGTTGTGGATACAGGTGTTGGAATGTCGTTAGTGTATAAAATGTAGAGGGTAGGGGGGGAGGGACAGATCCCTGGGGTCCCTAGCATTTAGTGTGAAGTATCAGAGAGCAGCCTTGGAATTTGATTCTCATGGTGCGGCCGTAAAGGGAAAGGGTTAGAGGATTTTTGAGAGTGAGAGGCAGGTTAAAGTTAGTGCAGAGTTTGTTTTTGAGCCCACTTTAGAAAAGTGTCAAAGCTTTTTCAACGTTTTTTTAAAACCAGGGCCCGTCCTGTTTTTTTTTTGTGTTTATGGGGATGTAGGAGAATGATGGGCCCATCCCGGGGTAGATTGGGGAGTTCTGAAGCCAAATGGCCGTTAGAAAGAAGTGAGTTGTGTTCCAGGTATTTTGGAAGACGATGGTTGATAAGTTTTTCAAAGAGTTTACCTAATTTTTTTGGGGAAAGGTTGATAGGGCGATATTTTTAGGGTCAGAGTGGTCTTTTTTGGGGTTTGGGAAGGAGGATAGGGTAGCAGCTTTGAAGAGGAAGGGAAGAACCAGAAGAAGGGAGGCATTGAGGATTTTTTGTAGGAAGTAATGATAGAGTCGGGAAAGGGTTTTTTGGGAAAAGATTTAGGCCAGAGGCACCAGGACCCTTTGGGGGAGGAAGGTGTCTGAGGAGATTTTTAATGTCGGGGGAAAGGAGGGGTCGAGTTTTGGGGGGGGAAAAAAACCAGAGGGAGGGCTGTCGGGGTGTTTTTTCTTGGTGTGGGGTTTCCAGTGTTCTATGCCCCTGAATGTTTTGGGATGGCGTTAGGGGGGGGGGGGGTGAGGGGGGGGAAAATCCCCCGGGGTTTTGAAGATGTTTGAGCAGCCTGGGGGGTCTGAGATGTGTTGTTTTTGGGGGGAGGGTTTTGAATTTGTTGGGGTGTGGTCCCCGGTTTTTTTTATAAAGTTCCAGAAGTTTTTTGGGGTTTAAATTCGCTGTTTGTCTGCTTGTAGTATGAGCTGGGGACCAATGAGAGTTGTGGTCTTGGTCTAGACTGTGTAGAATGTTTTTTTGAGGTAAGTGAGATCTAATCGGACTTGATTAAATCTATGTGTGTTGTAGAGGAAGGGTTGTGGTAGCAGGGGGAAAGGGGGGATTTAAAAAGGGGGCGCGGGGGGGGGTACAAAAGAGGGGGGAATTGGGAAAGGGGTGGAAGTGGTAGTAGTAGAAATAGTAGTAGTGGAAAACAAATACTGGGAAGGAGCCCCGAATGGGGCCCAGGGCCCGAAAGGGGTGGGACGAGAACACAGAGGGGGAAAGGGGGGAATAAAATGAAGGACAAATACAAGGCAAAAGAAAAGAAAGAAAGGAAAACACAAAGGGGAAAAAAAAAGTGGGGGGAAAAGATGAAGGGGGGAAAGGGAAACAGGTTATGTCACGGGGGCCCCGAAGTTTAGACATTTAACAATGTAATGGGGAGGAAAGATCAACAGAGACAAAGCCAGGCTAAGATGCAAAATAGAAAGTTGTGTATAAGGGGGGATTCAACCAGGGGCGACTATGAAAGTTGGACTTTTCCCCCCCCTGTATTCTCGTCCCACCCTTGCGGGGGCCGCAGCCTCATTGCAGTGCTCCTTCCCAGTATTTGACTGTCTCCCCTTTCTACTACCACTTCCACCACTTACTCCATTATTTCCCCACTCTCTTGTACCTCCCCCGCTGCCTGCCTATAAATACCCTTCCTCCGCCCTGTGTGTTAGTGACTTTGAAAAGGTCCAAGTCGGGCCGAAAAGTCGTGTTCCCCCCTTTTTTTATTGGGGGTTTGTATTGTTCCAGTCACGGATTGTGCCTTTTTTTTATTATATACTATTGAGTTTATTAATATAAAATTTTTTAAAAAACAATGAAACTCAACAGTTTTGGGAGCCCAAATATCTTTGGGGGCCCAGTTTGTCCACCGCCATATACAATGGGGATATATCTCAATATAAATAGAAACAAGATGAGCTAGACATAAGAATTAATAACTGGGCGTTCACCAAAATGATTTTTTTTTCCCTCCTAATGGGATAAAATTAACTTACATACTTAAGCTTGACCCACGATTATTTGAGTCTGTCTTATCACTTGACGTTCTTTACTCACATCATGAATCTGACAACATGCTCAATGGAGAAGTCAGATACAAATTCTCAAAATCAAGAAATTGGGGTAATGAATGTTCATTTTTTTTGGATTTAAACACACATAACATTATTACTTTATGATTAAAAGAAAAAAATTTTTCCCAAAAAAATTACCCTTTAAGGGGAAAAAGTGAATATAACTTTGGTACATATTTTGTTAAACATTAGGAAAAATTAGTAGAGAAGTAAATAATGAAACTTAATATTATAGGAATGGAGTTGAAACTTGAATAGGTCTATCACTCACTTTTTTATAACATAAAAATGGAAAAAATTTACGATATGAACAAAACTGACTGGTGTTGTAGTGACCAGGCTTAGGCTTAGTTACAAGCACTTCTGGAAGTTTAGCAGACACAAAGACGAGGGATCAAATTTTAAATGGAAAATATGGGCCCGTCCTAGGGGTCATTATTTTGAACACCATATGCCCCCCCACTTATCGAGGAATACAGGAGACGGTATAATAACCTATGTAATAAGCCCCCATTTTATTAATAAAAAGTCCACCCATTTTAAAATTTTCCCCAAACTTTTTTGCAACAAATAAGTCAACGGAAGTTAAAATCCAGAGGGAATTCCTTTTTAAACTTTTGGGGGCCCATTTCCCCAGGCCTTTGTGCACCCAAACCCGCTTTTAGCCCCCGTCCACAGGACGGATGAGTGGTGCATAGAAAACCAGTTCCCCAACGGCAAGATTTTAAAATTTTTTATTAATAGTTTTTTATTATTACCATTGTTTTTTTTTGTATTTCTTATTCTTATTCTTATTTTATTATTATTATTATTATTATTATTATTATTATTATTATTATTATTATTATTATTATTATTATTTTTTTTTATTTTTAAACATTAGCTTTATTTAAAAATTTATTTATACCCTTTTTTTAAAAAATTATTAATTACTTTGAACTGCGCTGCCCCCGGGAACTGTATACTCCTTGGAGTGTAATCAAGATAAACACATCATAATTTGCATTTGGAAAATTCTGAGGGATTGGTTTCGAATTAGCAAAAAGTACCCCTACGAAAGTTAGATTTTTTGGGCAGATGATGAAAATTTTCCCCCAATGAAAAGAGAAAGTGTAATGGGGTACATTTAGAGATAACTCAATAAGGGGAAGGGGCCCAATACTGTTTAACACCCCCTTTATACAAAAACCCCAGCAGACTTATAGATGTTTTTAAAACGGAAATTAGGAAAGCCCTCATGTCTTTCCCCCTGATGGGCCGGGAGGTAAATTCCGCTTTAAACCATCAAAAGAACGACCAGCTCTGGGGCCGCGCAGCAGAACCCGTGATCCCCAAACTGTCTGTAGGAAAACTACACGAAAACCCCGTAGAAAAAAAATGTAAAAAATTTGATCCTGAAAGAATGGGTAGTCTAAAGGCCCACCTAACATCATGCCCCCCCTTTCCCCGCCCTGAAAGGAGAGTGATGCCACATTTCCGGGAGGAATATAAAGCTGGAAACCCCATCTGCAGAAACTGGCCCCGAGTGTGCAATGACCGGAGGAAGTGTGTTCCCCCCGGTGAGTAAAAAGAATCGTCCAAGATGAAGTGAAAGTGAACCCAAAAGCCCAGCTCCCAAGGAGCCACACTGCTTTAAAAAATTTTTTTACATACTTATTTAAGTATATAAAAAAACACACAAAACACACACACACACACACACACACACACACCCCCACACACACACACACAGCACACACACACACACACACCACACACACACACCCCCACACACACACACACACACCCCACCCACACACACACACACACACACACACACACACCACACACACACAGCACACACACACCCCACACACACACACACACAGCACACACACCCACACACACACCACACACACACACACACACACACACACACACACACAACACACACCCCCACACACACACCACACACCACACACCACACAAAACACACACACACACCCCACACCACACACACACACACACACACACACACACACACACAGCAAACACACACCACACACACACACAGCAAAAAAAACACAAAAGCACACACACACACACACACACACACACACAGCACACACACGCACTACAAAAACCCAACCCAAAAAAAAAGGTGGCTGAGAGGGAAGGCAAGGTTTAGGGTCTGGGGAAGGAAGAATGAATGGAAGAACAATGTAAAAGAATGGAACAAGAGTGGAGAGCAAAAAGGTGAGCTTGCCGAAAATTGAAAAGAGCATGGAGGCAGAGAAGAAGAAATGGGGGTTACAAGCTTTAGCTGTAGAAGCCAGGATAAGGCCCTAGAATATGAGGTAAATATGCTTAAACAAGTTTTGGGGGTATTGCCCAGAAGAGGCATGGCATCTGGGGAAAGGGGGTACACCCATATTAAACGAGGGCCCCAAAAGAAAGGGGAGACAAGACTTACGTTAAGACCCCATCTGGGCCCCGCCCAAAGGCCCAAGGGAAAGTAAGTGGGGAGCCGTTAGGATCAGGGGTAGCAGTAAGTGAGGGGGGAAGGTGAGGGAAATGACAGGTCCCATGCAGAGGCATGAACATGCCACCCAAAAGTTACAGGAAAAAAATTTGGGGGGCAACTTTTGTACAAATGGGACCCAGGGCACAGAGGAAAAGACAATGGGGGGAGGAGAGGGAGAAGTCAGTGTTTATTCATGGGCTTCGGTAGAGCAAAGGGAGGACAAATAATGAAAGACAGCAGAAAGAAAAGCAGGAGATTGAAAACATCAACAAATAAAAGGCAAGGGAAAGGGTATGACTGAGATAGTAAATTTTCAGAGAATAGGAGGGATTTTAAGGGGAGAAATTGGCCGGTCAAACCGATTTTCAGGACAGAAATGGGCAGAACAGGATCCCAAGAGAAACCATTGAACGAATCATCCAAAAAAAACAGAACAGAATTGACAGCAACTGGGAAAAAGACAGAAAAAGAAAGGGGGGAAAAAAGAGACAAGGACAGAGTACCAGAGGATAAAACCCGAGCCTGACAGAGCAACAAGCGTAAACACACACAGAACAACCACCAGAACATCACAGGGGAAACACGCCATCCCAACACAAACCACAATCCACCACCCGCCCCCCCCCCACAATATGCCCGCATCCCACAGCAATACCAGGTCCCCGTCCCCTACAGACCCCCAAGAACACAGTGTTTGGGGAGGGGAAATTTAAGGTATGGTACACCAACGCTGATGGACAAACGAAAAGTGGGGGGAGGGGACAAAAAAAATCAAAGAGGCATCATCGGCATCATAGCCTCACAGAAACCAAGCTCTCAGGAATTTATAACAGATGCCCCTCTTTTTCCCAAAGGGGTATCAGATCCTGAGGAAAGACAGAGGAAAAAAAGGGGTTTGGGGGAAAGGACCCGCTCATCAAAACCAATGGGATTTTGACGAGCTGGAGAGAGGAGGCAGAGGAGAAGCAAGAGACAACATAATATGAACACTTCAGTTTGGAGGTTCCAAGGTTGTGATGTATAACCCACTCCAAAACAGCAGGAGGCCAAATCAAGAGTATGATGAGAGTAATAGAGCAATGTTTGGGCACACTGGCTGAAGTGGCCAGAAGGGCTCATGGGGTAGAGCAAAGCTGCTGATTGTGGGTGACTTCAATCACCAAGAAATTGACTGCGAGAACTTGGAGCCACATGGGGTCCAGAAACGTGGAGGGCTAAGATGATGTAGGCGATACTGGAAAACAACATGTACCAACACGTATGGGACACTACCAGAGACAGAGGAGAGGATGAACCAGCGAGACTGAACCTAGTATTCACCTTGATTAGTGCAGATATTGAGGACATCACATTTGAAAGACCCTCAGAGCCAGTGACCACATGCTTCTGAGCTTCAAATACATAGTAGAGTTACAAGTGGAGAGGGAAGCAGGACAAGACGAATGAAGCCAAACTACAAGAGAGGGGAGTAAAAGGCATAAAAATTTTCCCTGCACAAGGTTTAGTGGGACAGAGTACTAGCAGGGAAGCCAAAAAGAGAGGGAGTTTTGGACAAAAATATGCCAGGAAGCTGAGGAGGGGTTTGTACCCAAGGGTAAGAGAAATAACGAGAAGGCCAGGATGATCTTGGTATATTCCCTCAAACCCTCCTCTCCCACCCCTTTTCTGCTTTGTATTGACTGATGAAGCCACTGTGTAAAACTTTCCCCAATAAAGATCCCCAAGTGTTGCATATTTTCAAATTTATAATTGTCGGTTCTCTGAACCATTCATCTACATGAGCCTTTGTTCACCAAAGGTGTAGAGAGGCCAAAACCAAGTGTGCTAGAGAATTGAAGAAGTAAGAAGGCAAAGGACCCAGGAGAATAAGGAGAGCAGTCGAGAGCCAGAAATAAATATGCACAGGTAAGAAGGGAGGTCCAAAGACATTACAACAATGACATAGCAGGAAAGCCAAATCTGACCCAAAGCTGTTGCACAACCACATCAGGGGGGAGAACAACAGCGGACCAGGTAATCAGGCTGAGGAAGGAAGGAGGGGAGGTCACAAGAAATGCCCCGGAAGTGGGGGAGGAGCTCAACAAGACAAAGAAGTTTTCCGAGGAGATAAAAGGGGCCTCCAGAAAGGGGGAGGGGAGGGTACACCATCGGGTGTTTTTACAAAAACATACAACTTAAGAAAGTGAAGATGTTAAGGAGATAGATACCTCAAATGCGATAAGGCCGGATAACATTTCTTCAGGGGTCCAAGGGGGGAGCAGAGGCGTATGTACCACTAACAACAATCTTCAACACATCTATAAACAGGGCGACTACCTGAGGTATGGAAGACAGCAAATGTATCCCTTTTTAAAAAAAGAAGACAGACACGAAGCACTAAACTACAGACCAGTTTCACTGACATGTTTGTATGCAAGGTCGTAGAGAAGATTATCAGAAGAAGAGGGTGGAGCACCAAGAAAGGAACGAGCTTATCAACGACGGCCAGCATGGTTTCAGGGGTGGGAAACCTGCATCACAAACCTACTGGGGTTCTAGACAGGGTGACGGGAGTAAGACAAGAGAGAGGGGTGGGTAGATTGCATTTTCTTGGACTGCAAGAAGGCGTTTGAACAAGAGATTAGTGCAAAATCTGAACGACCAGACAGGAATAAAGGGGAAAGGGTCTGCAAATCAGGGGAAAACCATCAGGAAGAAAACAGCGAGTCAGGTACGTGGCGAGGGGGCGAGGGGCACCGTAACGAGCGGGGTGCCACAGGATCATCCCAGGGCCGGTGCTGTTTCGGTATTTGTGAACGACATGATGGAAGGAATAGACTCGAAGTGTCCCGTTTGCAGATGATGGAAGTTAATAAGACGAATTAACGATGAGGACCAGGCAGAACTACAAAGGGGGTCTGGACCGGCTGCAGGCTTCCAGAAACTGGCTCCTGGAGTTCTACCCCACCAAGTGCAAAG
Source organism: Cherax destructor (assembly GCA_009830355.1). Classification (NCBI taxonomy): domain Eukaryota; kingdom Metazoa; phylum Arthropoda; class Malacostraca; order Decapoda; family Parastacidae; genus Cherax; species Cherax destructor. The sequence goes on along the minus strand of WNWK01028903.1, from coordinate 1,029 downwards.
TCATGAAGATTGGGGGGGAAGACCCAGACGGGGTACATTTAGGGGGGCCAAAACTACAACCCCCACTCAAGGAAAAAAAATCTTGGGGTGAGTATAACACCAGGCCCTCTCCTGAGGCACACATCAACCAAATAACTGCTGGGATACGGGCGCCTACAAAAAAGAACAGCATTCCAACATCTTAATAAGGAATCGTTCAGGGCCCTGTACACTGTGTACGTTAGGCCCATACTGGAGATGCAGCACCAGTTTGGAACCCACACCGAGCCCACGTAATGAAACTAGAGAAAGTGCAAAGGTTTGCAACAAGACTAGTCCCGGGGCTAAGGGGTTTTCCTACGAGGGAGGTTAAGGGGAAAACGACCTGACGACACTGGAGGACAGGAGAGATAAGAGGGGAAAGATAAGACATATAAAATACTGGGGGAATTGACAAGGTGGACAGAGACAGAATGTTCCAAGATGGGGCACAGCAACAAGGGGACACAGTTGGAAGATGAAGACTCAGATAAATCACAGGGATGTTAGGAAGATTTTTCAGTCACAAATGGTCAGGGAAATGGAATAGTTTGGGGCGATGGTGGAGGCAGGATCCATTCATAGCTTTAAGAAGATATATGATAAAGCTCATGGCGCAGGGAAGTGATCCAATAGCAGCCACCAAAAAGGGTGGCCAGGGGGATGACTCACCCCCGCAACCACAACTAGATGAATACAACTAGGGGACTACAACACATACACCCTAGCAGCTTTAAACGAAGAGGCGAGGCCAGGACAATAATCGACCCCCGTTGCCACAAATGGGGAGAGAAGAGGTGATCACAACCACACACCCCCACACACACACACACACACACACACACACACACACACAAAAAAACACACACACACACACACAACCCCACACACCCCCACACACACACACCCACACACACACACACACACACACACACACACACACCACACACACACACACACACACACACACACACACACACAATGCCAGATGAATGACATTACAGACGGGGA
>WNWK01028902.1:0-24908 GCA_009830355.1 Cherax destructor | reverse complement strand
GAAGTTGGGGGGGAAGTTTTTTTTTAATATATAGAACCAAGATTAAAGTTGAGGTTATATGCAACAAATGATGGCAATTTGGGGGCGGTTTTTCAGGGACTCTGCACTCTTGTAGACACACAATATCAATGGGTTGGTGGTTTTTTATGATAAAGGGTCAAAGTCTTTTCTAAGTAAAGCAATATTCCAGCTAAAAATATTAAGTTTATACGTCCCCTACTCACCCTAAACTAAATACTCTACTGTAAATTACCCCAAAGTAATGTTTTTTTCCCTTAAAATAATTTCTTTTTTTACTATAATTTTTCCATCCTACTAAACATTTTACAATGTAATATCATCATATTGTAATTTGAACAATGTATTATCATCATATTGTAATTTGAACGATCTAATAAGACAAATCACTCAATTTATCTAATATTATGTTCATACCCATTAGATTAAGCTGCCCCTAATGCCATGGCTTTCAGGGGCCCCTCCTTGCACTTCAGTTTATGATTGTAATAAATAACCTATGTAAACTAGCAATGAAATAAATTTGTTTGTTTTTTTTTTAGTGGACTTGTGGGTCGCATCCTGGGATACTGCCCTAATTTGCCCGAAATGCTCAGCATAACAAAGGGCTTTCTATATAGTAGCATGTCACTGATGTCAGCTAGGCCTGTATACCTTGTACATGTACTTGTAAAAATAAATATATTATAAATTATACTATATGAAAGCTGCTTGTTATGCTGGACCAAAATTGTCGCTCCCAGGATGGACCCCCCTGACAAACCCAGGTACTTATTTTAACTGATGGGTGAACAGGGACAGCGGGTGTTTATGGAAACACGCCCCTAATGTTTTCCAGCCGTACCGGGGGAAATTCGAACCCCGGACCCCGTGTGTAAGCTGTGCGCGCTAGCGATCCTCTCCATGGGAAGGGGGGACTTCTTGCTGGTTTCGGGCCCATTTGGGAAATAATACGTACAGCAATTATAACTTAACCCACTTTGGTCGAGGTTTTTTTGGGAAGGACACTGGGGCCGGGCTGATACTGCATGGGGGGTTCTGCCCCAGCCTTCGTCGGGTTGGACCCCCTCTTTCTCGCCTGGTATCGTGACAAATTTCCCCGTTCTCTCTGGGACGCTTGTCCTCATCTATTTTGCCCGCCGGGCACCTACAGGAGGGGGGACCTGTTTTTCGGCTTACTTTTTGCCAGCTCCATTTTCCCTCTGCGGAAAAAAATTTAACGGGCTTTGGGAAGCCGGTTACTGTACTCAGGTGGGGGGTGGGGGTCCCCCCTTTCCCGGAGCGGCAAGGGGTCCACCGGACCTAATCGGGGGGTTTTAAGTTTCTATTTTATTTCAAAGGAACTTTTGTTCCTTTTCTTTCATCCCCAGCTTTTGGGGACAAATCTTCCTCGTCCATCGAGAAGTCGGGCTCGATACGGCTTATGCTGTCAGTGGCCCATAAACCCAACGAAGAAAAGAAGAAGAAAGAAGAAGAAGTGGCCCTAAAAATACAAAACAACAATAATGAGCGGTGAATTATTTCCCGTTTTACAAATTATCTTAATTTAATATATTGGTGGAATAACCAGCACTGGAAAATTTATTTATGAGGTTGTAGGAAGACTGGGATGTTGTATTTTTGAGATAATATGATAGAAGCGACGGTAGGAAGGAAATTGGTTTTCACAACAGGTACACTCCTGCATCATTACCACACATAACTGGAAGGGAAATCAGCACAACTAAAACAATTACTGCACTTACTGATACTAGTTATACCTCGGATACAGATGGGACTTTAGCAACAGTGGGTGGCATCACTGCCCCCCCTGCCCACTGCCAACCCCCCACACAATCTGGACCTTAAAATTAGGAACATATAGTCCCAGAATTATAATAAAAAATAAACCAGTAAAACTGGTAAATTAGGTTCTAGACTGTATAAATATGATTTACTGACTTAACATTAAGAAGTTTGTTGATCACGACTTATTACATGTTTATGACCCTGTAGTTTAGCGGTTCTTTTATTACAAAAATTAATAATTACATGTTTATACGTGTTTATAACAGCTATAAATTAACATCGACTGGCATAATGAGATAGAAACATATTCAGATACTAATGAATGTATCAAGAATTTCTTTAAGAAAACCCACCACCTCTATAACAGACATTGCCCTAAAAAACTAAACAAATCACAGCTAAGAGACAACACAATAAGTGTCAGGGGCCCAAGACTGTTCAACTGCCTCCCAGCATACATAAGGGGGATTACCAATAGACCCCTGGCTGTCTTCAAGCAGGCACTGGACAGGCACCTAAAGTCGGTACCTGACCAGCCGGGCTGTGGTTCGTACGTCAGACTGCATGCGGCCAGCAGTAACAGCCTGGTTGATCAGGCTCTGATCCACCATGAGGCCTGGTCACAGACCAGGCAGCGGGGGCGTTGACCCCTGGAACTCTCTCCAGGTAAACTCCAGGTAAGAGACTTAACAATCCCTGGCTAACACCCAGCATCCTTAAATCCATTAACAAAAAGCACCAATATGAAAAACAGTACATACAGAAGGTGTCAAATAACCAGAGAACAATCCAAACGCTACTCGTCAATCCTTACCAGCCTGATAAGAAGGTCAAAAAAATTGTATTATGAGAACAGACTACATAACATAAAAGGTGATATGAAAAAGACCTGGAAAACACTATCTGAAATTCTGGGAAATAAAAAGATATCTAAAAACAAAACTATCAAATTAACAAAATCAGATGAACCCCTACTCTCACCAACTGAGACAGCAAACAGACTTAATGTTTTCTTCTCCACCAAGGAAAGAATTTAGCGAGTAAAATCCCAAGCTCGAACACCCATCCATCAGACTACCTTACAAACACCTACCCGAATACACTATTCTTAGCTCCAACCAACCCAATAGAAGTCTCGCTCATCATCAACACCCTTAAAAACAAGGCAGGAGACATAAACAGCTTACCATCTTTTATATACAAAAAAGCTTCTCAGGTACTGTCACCAATTATTGCAACACTCTTCAACAAATCCATTGAAGCCTCCACCTTCCCATCAATTCTCAAAATAGCGAGGGTCACCCTGATCCACAAAGGAGGTAATCAAGCAGACTTGAATAATTATAAACCAATATCTAACTTACCTCTGCTCTCTAAAATTTTTGAAAAATTAATTCATAGGCAGATCTATACCTACCTCGTCTCCCACAACATACTCAACCCCTGTCAGTTTGGATTCAGGACTAACAAAAGCACAAATGAAGCTATTATACACATGCTAGAGCTAATATACACCGCACTTGAGAAGAAAGAAATCCCACTGGAAATCTTCATTTATTTATGCAAAGCTTTTGATACAGTCGACCATGATTTACTGCTCACAAAATTAGCACACTATGGTATAAGAGGGCACTCACTCAACTACCTAAAGTCATACCTTAGTAACAGAAGCCAATACTTGTACACAAATGGAGCTTACTCTTCCACACACCAAATTACAGTCGGTGTCCCACAAGGAAGTGTCCTAGGACCACTCCTATTCCTCATTTACATCAATGACCTACCGAATGCATCACAACTACTCAAACCCATATTGTTTGCAGATGACACTACATATGTCTTCTCTCACCCAAACCCAGTCATACTGGCCAACACTATTAATGCTGAATTACAGAAAGTATCTACCTGGATGACGACTAATAAGCTTACTCTCAATACTGACAAGACCTATTTCATTCAGTTTGGATACAGAGCTACAAATGTTCCACTTAACATAACGCTCAATGGTTCACCCATCAGAAGACTCACAGAGGGAAAATTCCTAGGAATCCACCTTGACAGTAGCCTTAAATTCCAAACACACATACAACAAATTTCCAAGAAAATCTCAAAGACAGGAGGCATACTATCAAAGATACGCTACTATGTGCCTCAATCAGCTCTCCTTGCACTGTATCATTCACTCATCTACCCTTATCTCACCTATGGAATTTGGGCTTGGGGATCAACAACATTAAATATACGTACCTCACACCACTAATAACCCAGCAAAAGGCTGCAGTCAGAATGATAACAAATTCCCACTCTAGACAGCATACTCCACCAATATTCAAAAGCCTAAAACTACTCACCGTAAAGAACATTCACACTTATTCTTGTGCCTACTTCATACATAGAACTACACTCTAATGACTCACGAAATCGTAATGACATGATTGCAAACAAACCATACCCGTGGTATGGTTTGTTTACACTTTAATATAAACCCTCCGCTCAAAATTCTCCTCACCAACTCTAACAGGACCCATGACCATAACACAAGACACAGATCACTTTTTTATATACCCCGTGTCCATATCACCCTGTGTAAAAATTCTATGCACATAAAGGGCCCCAAAATCTGGAATTCATTATGAGTAAATACTAAAATAATCTTGTCTGAACATCAATTTAAGACTCTTCTCAAGAACCACCTATTCACCCTAAACTAAATACTCATACTGTAAACTACTTTCAACAATGCTCAGTGTTATTTTCCTATAATATAATTTCAATATTTACTATTGATGTAACCATCCTACAAAACACTTCTCATAATGTAATATCCCCAGTTTGTAATTTGAGTAAATTTATTAACTGTTATAACTAATGTTTAACTAAAATAAACTCAATCAATTTCTCTAGTATTAAGTAGTAGTTTATAAGCCATTAGATTAATCTGCCCAGAATGCCATGGCATGATAGTGGCTCTCTTTGCACTTCAGCTCATGATTGTAATTACAAAATCTCGATGTAAACTTGCAATGAAATAAAAATATTATACAGTGGACCTCTGGTTTACGTCATTTTTTCGTTCAAGAATGCTGTTCAAGTGCAATTACAGAACGAATTTATTCCCATAAGGAATAATGTAAATTAGATTAGTCCTTTTTAGACCCCCAAAACTACACTTACAAAAGCACTCACAAAAATAAACTTACATAAAAGGGCGAGTTTGGAGACCATCGTAAACCGGGGGTCCACTGTAAAAAAAAAAAAAAAAATTGTTGCAAGTTGCAAGTACAGTGGACCCCCGAGTTTCGTAAAAACTTCACTCCTGAAGTCTGCTCAAGTGCCATTACCGAACAAATTTACTCCCTTAAGGAAAAATGTCTCGTAGGTTAGTCTATTTCAGACCCCCAAAAATACTTTTCCACAAGCACTTACAATATTATACTTACATAAATGTACGATTTCCGGGGTTTACGAAACTCGGGGGTCCACTGTATACATAGGTATTGGTAGCTACAATCATAAAACTGAAATGCAAGGAGAGCCACTGGCATGCCATGGCATTAGGTGCACCTTAATCTAAAGACTTATTCACTATGTACATAATACTAGAGAAATTGATTGAGTTTATTCTAGTTACAGTCATACCTCGGTTAACGATGGCGTCGGATAACGATAAATTCGGTTAGCGATACATTTTTACGTCAAAATATTGACTCGGTTTACGATGATTGCTTCGGTTTACGATATTCGTCCCGGACGCGTCCGCGTGGCGCCCAGCTGAGCGGGCACTCCATGGAGCGTCAGTGTGCTATTGCTTACAAGTGAGCGACCACCACCCACGCATTTATACCAGTATATTGTCATTATTCCACTGTTTTTAGTGCTTGCAACTGCTAAATAAGCTACCATGGGTCCAAAGAAAGCTCCTAGTGCCAGCCCTGTGATAAAGAGTGTAGCATTCAAGCAGGGAGTGTAGCATTCATGCAGGGAGTGTAGCATTCATGCAGGGAGTGTAGCATTCATGCAGGGAGTGTAGCATTCATGCAGGGAGTGTGGCATTCATGCAGGGAGTGTAGCATTCATGCAGGGAGTGTAGCATTCATGCAGGGAGTGTAGCATTCATGCAGGGAGTGTGGCATTCATGCAGGGAGTGTAGCATTCATGCAGGGAGTGTGGCATTCATGCAGGGAGTGTAGCATTCATGCAGGGAGTGTAGCATTCATGCAGGGAGTGTAGCATTCATGCAGGGAGTGTAGCATTCATGCAGGGAGTGTAGCATTCATGCAGGGAGTGTAGCATTCATGCAGGAGTGTAGCATTCATGCAGGGAGTGTAGCATTCATGCAGGGAGTGTAGCATTCATGCAGGGAGTGTAGCATTCATGCAGGGAGTGTAGCATTCATGCAGGGAGTGTAGCATTCATGCAGGGAGTGTAACATTCATGCAGGGAGTGTAGCATTCATGCAGGGAGTGTAGCATTCATGCAGGGAGTGTAGCATTCATGCAGGGAGTGTAGCATTCATGCAGGGAGTGTAGCATTCATGCAGGGAGTGTAGCATTCATGCAGGGAGTGTAGCATTCATGCAGGGAGTGTAGCATTCATGCAGGGAGTGTAGCATTCATGCAGGGAGTGTAGCATTCATGCAGGGAGTGTAGCATTCATGCAGGGAGTGTAGCATTCATGCAGGGAGTGTAGCATTCATGCAGGGAGTGTAGCATTCATGCAGGGAGTGTAGCATTCATGCAGGGAGTGTAGCATTCATGCAGGGAGTGTAGCATTCATGCAGGGAGTGTAGCATTCATGCAGGGAGTGTAGCATTCATGCAGGGAGTGTAGCATTCATGCAGGGAGTGTAGCATTCATGCAGGGAGTGTAGCATTCATGCAGGGAGTGTAGCATTCATGCAGGGAGTGTAGCATTCATGCAGGGAGTGTAGCATTCATGCAGGGAGTGTAGCATACATGCAGGGAGTGTAGCATTCATGCAGGAGTGTAGCAGGCATGCAGGAGTGTAGCATTCATGCAGGGAGTGTAGCAGGCATGCAGGGAGTGTAGCATTCATGCAGGGAGTGTGGCATTAAGAGAAAAAGGCCAGTAACCCCAGAAAGGAACTTGCCACCTGCAGTGTTAATGGAAGGGGATTCCCCTTCCAAACACTAGCATAGTACTATACTCCATCCTTTCCCCTCCTCCCATCCTCCACACATCAACAACTCTTCAATAAATGTAAGTGACATGTTATTGTACTATATTTACATGTAATTTCTTTAATGTTCATTAAATTCTGTATTATTTAATGTCAAAAAGTTCTAAAAATATTTTATTTTACTACTTTTGGAAGTCTGGAGCGGTTAATTTTATTTCCATTATTTCTTATGGGGAAAATTGATTCGGTTAACGATTGATTCGGTTACAGATACGCCCTCTCTGACGGATTAATATCGTTAACCGAGGTATGACTGTATATTTTTTATTTCAAATTACAATATGATAATACTATACTATTAAAAAGACAATACTAGAAAATTGGTTGAGTTTATTCTAGTTGTATATTTTATTTCAAATTACAATATGTTGATGCTATACTATTAAAATGACAATATGATGATATGAAATTGCAACAAGTGTTAAGGAGGATGATAATATAAAACTGAGATTATCTTAAGGAAAATAACATTGAGTTTGAAAGTAGTTACAGTATGATTATTTAGTTTAGAGTGAGTAGGTGATTTTTGAGAAGAGTGGTAGTTAAAAGATTACAGAGGTACATAATGGGTCCAGGGACTGGGCCCCAAAGTTTTGATAGCTGACCAAGTTACAAAGGTAGATTTTTTAGATTTTGCCACCGAAGTGGCTAGTTTATTGTGCACCCCATATCCATCCTGTGGACGATAGCGCAAGAGCATATGGATACACAAAAGGCCTAGGAACTTGGCCCCAAAAGGGTTAGCAGGTGTACAAATGGATTTATATCTACAGTGGACCCCTGAGTAACGTAAAAACTTCATTCCAGAAGCCTGCTCAAGTGCCATTACCGAACGAATTTACTCCCTTAAGGGATAATGTCATACCCCCAAAAATACACTTCCACAAGCACTTACAATATTATACTTACATAATTGTATGATTTCCGGGGTGTTCATTACTTGGGGGTCCACTGTACATATCTACAGTTCACTTATCTGTTACAAGCAAATTTAGGAAATTTGCTTAGTATATCTGGTATCTTATTTTCATTAATAATATATCTTGACATGTCACATAGATTATTATACTGTTTATCTCTATATTCCTCAATAAGTGGACAATTAAGCACATAGTGTTCAAGACAGTGACCATTTGCCTGACCACATAATTTGCATTTAGTTTGATCATCATCTGTGTGTCTCCCAAACTGCCAGAAGTACAGTGGTACCTCGGTTAACGATATTTTTTCGTTCCAGAATGCTGTTCAAGTGCCATTACCAAACGAATTTATCCCCATAAGGAATAATGTAAAATAGACTAATCCTTTTAGACCCCCAAAAATACACTTACAAAAGCATTTAAAAAAATAAACTTACATAAAAGGGCGAGTTTGGGGACTATCGTTAACCGAGGTACCACTGTACTTGTAACCAAGCCTAAGCCTGGCCACTACAACATCAGTCTGTTCACATTGCAAGTTGCTCCATAAACATACAGTCAACCCTCTGTTTTCGGTGATTTCAGTTTTCGGGCACTTTTTTTGTGGAAATATTACCTCCGTTTTCGGTGATTGGCTCTGTTTTCGTTCATGGTACGGAACCTGTCCAGTGCCCAGTGCACATACAAAGCCCGCAAACCCGCCTCCCATGCACATTCTCAGGCAGTGTAGCATTGTTTCTGGTTGAGTGAACATTATCCTGCGAGTTCATATAAAACATTTCTTAACAATCCATTGTTTTTGGCCCTTGGTTATTGTGTGTGACTTCTAAATAAGCCACTATGGGCCCAAAGAAAGCTCCTAGTGCCAGTCTTTTGGTAAAGAAAGTGAGGAACACCATAGAATTAAAGAAAGAAATCGTAGCAAAGTATCAAAGTGGAGTCGATGAAGGCTATAGCACCAGCCAGTGATAAAGTGTAGTATTAACAGTGTAGCAAATAAGCTAAGCGAATAAGCGATAGAAAAATGACGACACGAAACTTAACTCCTCCAATGTTGTTTGAGGAATAATGGGGCACTGAGACCAGAGCCGCACTCTGCCCCATATCCTCCAAGGTAAGTGTAAATATTTCTTATTTATATAAGTGTGAATATTTCTTATTTATAAATTATGTACATTGTTTGTGTGAATAGTGGTGCTGGCCTGCTGCTACCACCCACCACCACCACTATATACAGTGGTCCCTCGACTAACGAAATTAATCCGTTCCAGGAGCTAGCTCTTAAGACAAATTGCTCGTAATTCGAAACCTTATTTCCCATAAGAAATACAGTGGACCCCCGCCTAACGAGCACCCCGGAAATCGTACAATTATGTAAGTATAATATTGTAAGTGCTTGTGGAAGTGTATTTTTGGGGGTCTAAAATAGACTAACCTACGTGACATTATTTCTTAAGGAAGTAAATTCGTTCGGTAATGGCAGTTAAGCAGGCTTCTGGAATGAATTTTGCTCGTTAAACGGGGGTCCACTGTAATGTAAATACAATTAATCCGTTCTACCCAAAAATATTCACAAAAAATATAATATAAATAATATTTACTTACCTTTATTGAAGAGAGTTGCAGGCATCTGGAAGATAGGGAGGACGACAGGGGGAGGGGTTAGTGTTTGGAAGGGGAATCCAAACTCCCTGCCACACTCCCTGCCACACTCCCTGCATGCCTGCTACACTCCCTGCATGCCTGCTACACTCCCTGCATGCCTGCTACACTCCCTGTATGCCTGCTACACTCCCTGCATGAATGCTACACTCCCTGCATGAATGCTACACTCCCTGCATGAATGCTACACTCCCTGCATGAATGCGCATGAATGCTACACTCCCTGCATGAATGCTACACTCCCTGCATGCCTGCTACACTCCCTGCATGAATGCTACACTCCCTGCATGAATGCTACACTCCCCTACATGAATGCTACACTCCTGCATGAATGCTACACTCCCTGCATGCCTGCTACACTCCTGCATGAATGCTACACTCCCTGCATGAATGCTACACTCCCTGCATGAATGCTACACTCCCTGCATGAATGCTACACTTCCTGCATGAATGCTACACTCCCTGCATGAATGCTACCACTAGGGTGCCACTAGGAAGCTTCTTTGGACCCATGGTGACTTATTTCAGTGACAATCACTAAACCACCAAAAAATACAACAAAAGTATTGTGAATGTTTGAAAGAGCGCACTGGGTAATGTTCTCTCAATGGTAAACAATGCTAGACTGGCGTCCTGCGCAGGCCGGGGCAGGCAGACAGGTCTGGTACGCTCGCTACACGAGGAATGCTGATACATGAGGAAATATTTAGCGAAAAAGTGCTCGTTACGATTTGCTCGTTATATGAATACTCGTTAGGTGAGGGACCACTGTATACGGCTTATTGTCAGTGGCCCTTATAAACCCAACAACAATAACTACCGCCAGTCCTTTCATACATAATGACATATTTTATTCATTCTAGAGTACAGTGGACCCGATCTTACATTAGATTTTTATCTTGTATCATGGTCCTCAAACTTCGAACCAATATACCAAAGTTAAAGATGTATTTTTAAAATTAATTAGCTTTTCTTAAAAGGTGGTACATTTTTGTATAGGGGTCTAAAAGGACTAATCTAATTTACATTATTCCTTATGGGAACAAATTCGTTCGGTAACAGCACTTAAACAGCATTCTGGAACGAAATAATGATGTAATCCGGGGGTCCACTGTATATATCATGTTTCTATGTTATTAATGTTGTTTATTATGTCATATTAAATGAATTGTGATAGATAAATAAGCCGTAGAGCTGTTATTAGTGTCACAATGAAGCATTTTGTCCTGCCTCCCTACAATAAACTCGCCTCCCTCTCTCCTCTCCGTCTTCCATACACCAACAAGAGTCGCCAATAAAGGTAAGTGTGATGTTAAATGTTCATTTATACATGTTATTAGTGCTTTATATTTATTTGTCATTCTTTTATGTATGTAAATCTGTATTTAATCTCTAAAAAATTATTATTTGTTAATACTCCTGGGTGTCTGAAACGGATTAATTGAATTTACATTATTTTTTATGGGGAAAATGGCTTCAGTTTTCGTTGATTTCAGTTTTAATCGATCCCTCTGGAACGGATTTAACACAAGAACGGAGGGTTGACTGTACTTATCTACGTTCATGTTATCATAGTGGGTTATAGATCTACTCAGGCTTCTAACTGCATTCCTATAACAATCATTTTCATTATTTACTTTCTCTAATATTATTCCTAATGCTAGACACAGATATACCAAAGTTATATTCTACATTCTCCTTCTGGGTACTCTTCTTGGCTAACATATCAACTTTATCATGAAGGAGTAATCCAATGTGTGATGGGATCCATAGCAATTGTACATTAATTCCTTTGTCCTAGATTTTTGAGTATCTATACCTGGCTTCTCCAATGAGCATGTTGTTGGAGTCATTATATGAGTCAAGAGCCTTCAGTGATGACATAGAATCAGTAATGATGATAGAGTCAAGCTCAGTGTCATAAGTTAGCTTTAGTGCCATTAGCATTGCAAACAATTCATTTTGCAGTGTAGACGCCCAGTTGTTAATTCTTATGCCTAGTTCAACAGATTTATTATTGTCTTAACTCTGGAGGTGGCAACAAGAGCAGATGCAGCCCTGCCAAAAGACTCCTGTTTAGATCCATCAGTGAATATAACTTGTGATAACTTATTACTACCAGCAAGGTGAGAAATTTCTTCTTGAGCAGTTGCTTTAACAAGTGATTTAAGGAAGGGATTACTAGCAATGAACTTCTTGGGAGGGACTTGCAGGAATGTGATATTTAATGAACACATCTTCCATGGAGGGGTGAAATGCTCTTGTTGTCTACAGTGATACAGTTCATGCAGGTTATAAAACTTAATGTAATTGCATGTTTTCACAATCCATTCTAGACATTTAGTAAGATTCATTGTGACAGTGTGTGGTTCATTTCTTAACATTCTAATTCCAAGTACAGTGTTAATCTCAAATATCGTATCACTGATACTAGAAATACCAAGCTCCTTCCTCATATTAAGAACCTTTGTAGATTTGGGACAGCCAAGAATAATTCTGAGAGCTTCATTTTGCATTAACTCCAAGGGTCGGAGAGAACTTTCTCTAGCTAATATCAACATGGGAGCAGCATAATCAATTAAGGACCTAACATAGGCTATGTACATCATTCTCACGATTCTCACAGCACCATAGTTGGGGTTGTAGCCGGCAACAGCTTTGAGAGCATTTAGCCTATGTTTGCATTTTTGGTATAGTGGATTTGTTAACCCTTTCAGGGTCCAGAGGCCAAATTTCAAAGTGCACCAGGGTCCAAGAATTTTCAAAAAAAATTTTTGTTATTTTTTCTTATGAAATGGTAGAGAATCTTTTTCTGAAGGTAATAAAACGAAAAGTACAAAATTTGATGGAAAATTGACGAAATTATGTTCTCGCGAATTTTGACGCATCAGCGATATTTACGCATCAGCGATTTTGCCGACTTTGACTCCCATTTTAAGCCAATTACATTATTCCAGTCGACCAAATTCTTAGCTATTTCGCTAGTATTACTTCTATTCTATCGATTGAGCACAACTGTTTCAACTACAAAATAAAATGATCGGAAATTGATAATTTAGCCAATTTACCACAAAGTTCAAAATATTCCAGTTTCAAAATAGGGTGCAGAATAAACAATGCAGGCATTCCTGGCACTAAACTAACATTTCCTCTGTTCATTAGTTACGTTTTTCAGTCTTTACAAATGAATTCCATTTTTATTTTTTATTCACATAATGAATTTATTCAAACCAAAAAATGGAAGATTTACTATTATGCAATATTGTAATAATTGTATAAATAAAATCACCACATTTGTGAACATATATTAGACCCACCAGCTGGCGTGTATTAAATGTGTGAGGTCATTTGTTTACTCTTGACATTCCCCGTGTCTGACTAAATTTATACAAAAATTCAATGTACAGTAGATCGTCATTTAGCACGAGATTATGTTGCACATTATGGCTATTGCATGATTGAAGAATTGCGGCACATTATTATCTAACACGACGTAAAAATGATATTACACGGTTCGTGGGAGGGGAAAAATTTTTGAACGCACGGTAGCCTGTGGTGGGTTAAACCATTGAGTCAGTGGGGGTCCTACTGAGGGTGGCTATGAGCCACATCAAGTGTTTAATGCTGATGAGAGAAGTGTTTTCTGGAAGAAAATGCCAACACGAACTTATATCAGTCAGCAAGAGAAAAGTGCACCAGGCTTCAAGACAGCAAAGGATCGCTTCACCTTGCTCCTTTTCGGTAATGCATCAGGTGATTTCAAGTGTAAGCCCAATCCTGTGCTAGAGGAAAGGGGAATTTGTTTTTCCTTCCCGCGAAACTGTAAGTTTATTTAGATACACGGGTCCAGGAGCTGAGTCTCGACCCAGCAACCACAATTAGGTGAGTACAGTTACATTGATTATCATACATAGCAGCATATGTGTAGAGAACCTAGGATAACCCCAAAAAAAAGTCAGACAGAATGGAAATAAGTCACTGACTTTTTTGGGTTATCCTAGGTTCTCTACACATACATATGCTGCTATGTATGATAATCTTCGTAACTGTATCTGTGTATACCTGAATAAACTTACTTACAGTTTGCGGGAAGGAAAACAAATAACTATTCCCACAAGCAGCCGCCTTGTTGTGGTTCAGTGGACACCACCCGCCTTCCCCAGCCACCCCGGACCCCACCATCCCAGCATTCGTATGTATTTCATACGCATCAAAAAAAAGTCCTCTGCTACAAGAAGGCTGTGTTTGTGAAGAATGAGAGAGAGTGAATTGTGTTTTGATCTTGAATTAACGAAGAAAACAAAGATATTAGACAAGACATAACCTGTAGCCGTAATGAAATGTTACTTTGTACACATAAAAATATGTAAACAAAAGTTTGTGTAAATAACAAAAAAAGGCACAATACCGTGACTGGAACAATACACACACAACCCGCACATATAAAAAAGAGAGGAGCTTACGACGACGTTTCGGTCTGACTTGGACCATTTACAAAGTCACACTAATACACAGGACAGGAAGAAGGGGTATTTATAGGCAGGCAGACAGGAGGGCACAAGAAAGTGGTGGAGGGTAATAATGGAGGTAGTAGTGGTAGTAGTAGTAGTAGAGTAGTGGAGTCAGTCATATTCTAGGAAAGGGGCTGAGTCCACTAGGGTAAGTAGACATGAAGGACACAACAGGGAAAAATGAAATTAAAATAAAATAAAGAAGGACAAATACTACAAGGCAAAAGAAAACACAGAGGAGAAAGGAGAAAGAGAAGGGGGAAGAGATAGAAGGGGAAGGAATCAGGTTAAGTCACGGGTGTTCTGAAATTTGGAGCATTTAACAATGTAATGGGAGAGGAAAGCATCTACAGAGACAAAGCCAGGGCTAAGATTCATACAGGGAAAGTTGTGTATAAGGAAGGATTCAACCAGACGGCGACTGTGAAAGTTGGACGTAGGGTAGACAGTTTAGCGAAGAAAATCAATAGGATGACTGTGATCTCTGACATGACAGAAAAGAGCATTATTAGTGTCAGCAAGCCTAACACTATTTTTGTGCTGCGAAGAGTGTTAGTCTGGCGGGTTGTGTGTGTATAAGTTTGTGTGACTGACTGACTGACTTACTGACTTGACTTGACTGACTTACTGACTGACTTGTCTGACTTAGTGACTGACTTGACTGACTTACTGAATGACTTGACTGACTTACTGAATGACTGACTGACTTATTGAATGACTTGACTGACTTACTGAATGACTGACTGACTTATTGAATGACTTGACTGACTTACTGAATGACTTGACTGACTTACTGAATGAATTAACTTACTTGACTGACTTACTGAATGACTTGACTGACTTACTGAATGACTTGACTGACTTACTGAATGACTTGACTGACTTACTGAATGACTTGACTGACTTACTGAATGACTTGACTGACCTAATGACTTGACTGACTTACTGAATGACTTGACTGACTGAATGACTTGACTGACTTACTGAATGACTTGACTGACTTACTGAATGACTTGACTGACTTACTGAATGACTTGACTGACTTACTGAATGACTTGACTGACTTACTAAATGACTGACTGACTTATTGAATGACTTGACTGACTTACTGAATGATTGACTGACTTATTGAATGACTTGACTGACTTACTGAATGACTTGACTGACTTACTGAATGACTTGACTGACTTACTGACTGACTTGACTGACTTACTGACTGACTTGACTGACTTACTGAATGACTTGACTGACTTACTGAATGGCTGACTGACTTATTGAATGACTTACTGAATGACTGACTGACTTATTGAATGTCTTGACTGACTTACTGAATGACTTAACTTACTTGACTGACTTACTGAATGACTTGAATGACTTGACTGACTTACTGAATGGCTTGACTGACTTACTGAATGACTGACTGACTTACTGAATGACTTGACTGACTTACTGAATGACTTGACTGACCTACTGAATGACTTGACTGACTTACTGAATGACTTGACTGACTTACTGAATGACTTATTGAATGACTTGACTGACTTACTGAATGACTTGACTGACTTACTGAATGATTTGATTGACGTGACTGATTTACTGAATGACTTAAAATTAGACACTCAGAACAACCATCGACTTCAGTTCCAGAGCGTCTACTATCCACCTCAGCCCAGTAGGGCCACAGCATAACTCTCCACTCTCTTCACAATCATCCACAAACACCAGCACCCACAATTTAAGGTAAATACTATTATTTCTGTTACATTTGTAGTCTTAAGCAGTAAAAACAACATAATACATCACGATAATGAACTACAATTACATATTCACTTTTATTTTTGTAAGATCTGTTGGTCTAAAAAAAACTTGTTTGGCTTTTTGGGGACTCCCAGAAATGTAACCCTATTTTTCCCATAAGTTCTTTTAATTATATAACACAAAATTATCTAACACGACATTTTCAGGAACGTAACTACCGTGCTAAATGACGATCTACTGTACATAAAAGGGCCTAAAATCTGGAACTTCCTGCCTGAAAACTCTAGAACTGCTGACACAACCTCCATCTTCAAAAGCATCGTTAAGAAACATCTTATCTCACTTACGCACCCAACCGATAGCTAACCATGAAAACTACTTTATCTTGCCCATATCCCCAGCAAAATACACTTATTGATATCTGTGTTTCCCCTTAACCCTTTCGGGGTCGGTGCCGTACTAGTACGTTTTACGAGCTGGGGTCGGTGCCGTACTAGTATGTGTAAATTCTAGCGGCCTCAAATTAAGCGGGAAACGGCTGGTAAGCCTATATATGAAAGTATGGGTCTTTATGGTCAGTGTGCACAGTATAAAAAAATTCTTGCAGCACACAGTGCATAATGAGAAAAAAAAAACTGACCGTTTTTTTCATTTAAAAGTGACTTTGCAGTCTAGATTCGTATGGTATTTATTGATGTATTCTCGTTTTCTTGGTCTCATATGATAGAATGGAAGATATATTACAGAAATAGAGATGATTTTGATTGGTTTGACGATGACAAGTACCTTGAAATTGAGTTCAAAATAGCGAAAATGTTTGATTTTTGCCGATGTTCAAGAGTAAACCAATCACACGATGCGTCCAATACACATCAACTGGCGAGTCTAATATTCTTGCACATGTGTGCTGATATTATTTATACCATTTTTACAATGATGCAGTTGAATACATAACAGTTAATCTTCTATTTTTTGTGAGAATAAAAATTCAAAATGAAAAGCAAAAGGAATATAAGAGGGCCTGGAGACGTGACTAATGAACAGAGAAGATGTTATTTTAGTGCCAGTAATGTCTGCCTTGTTTATTCTGGACTCCATTTTGAAATTATCATCCTTTGAAATTTGTGAGAAATTGGCCAAATTGCCATTTTCTGACCACTTTTTTGGGTAGTTGAAATTGATAAATGGGCAGTTTCTTGTACTCAATCGATAGACAAAATGTAGTTCTAGTGAAATAGCTATGATTTTAGTAGACTAGAACATTGGAATTGGTTAAAAATAAGGCTGAAAGTGGGCGAAATCGCCAATGCGTAAATATCGTCGAGACCGATAACTTTACAAGAGCATAATTCCGTAAGTTTTCCATCAAATTTCATACTTTTGATGTCGTTTTGATCGGAAAAAGATTCTCTATCATTTCATAAGAAAAAATAATTTATTTTTTTTCCAAAAATTTTCGACCCTGAGAACAAGTTTGGGAGAGGGCCTGTCGACCCCCAAAGGGTTAATTTGCACATGACTGTAACCAAAATTCTAATACAACTATTACTTCATAATTCTTAAGCTAGTCATAAGTTTGCCTAAGACACTTCAATATAGAAACTGTATCATGCCAACACGTCACCATTTCCATTAATATATACAGTGGTCCCTCGGTTTTCGTGCATCTCCAAACTCAAACATTTATGTAAGTGTATTTTCGTAAGTGCTGTTGCAAGTGTATTTTTGGGGGGTCTGAAATAGACTAACCTACGTGACATTATTTCTTAAGGAAGTAAATTCGTTTGGTAATGGCACTTGAGCAGCATTCTGGAGCAAATTTTCGGCGAAAACCGAGGGACCACTGTAAACTATTTGTTAAATTCTTAAATTTTTAACTACCTTAATTTTGTAAACCTAGTTAATCACTACAATTACCTAACCTTAATAC
The DNA here is from genome assembly GCA_009830355.1 of Cherax destructor. NCBI lineage: Eukaryota > Metazoa > Arthropoda > Malacostraca > Decapoda > Parastacidae > Cherax > Cherax destructor. The sequence continues at coordinate 7,123 of WNWK01028902.1, read as the reverse complement.
CAGTATAATTATTGTGTCACTATAGAGTATGTCTAGTATAAGGCTGCCTGAAATGTCTAGGCATTCCTAGGCATATTATTGGCCTTCTTGTAATAATTGTAATAATTATTTCAGCAAATTTATAAACAACATACATAATATGTAAACCCCACTTTGTAATATTATCAGAAATAAAGTTGATTGATTGATTGATTGATTGATTGAACATCGACAAAATTTAACATTTCCACTACTTTGAGCTCAGTTTCAAGCCATTTCCAGTACTAAAACCAATCAAAATCATCTTTATTTCTGTAATATATCCCATTTTATCAAATGATACCAAGAAATCACAAATACAACTATAAAAAGCATACGAAAAAGCACTGCAAAGTCGCGGTTTTAATCGAAAATTACGGTCTCAGTTTTTTTTCTCTCATTATGCACTGTGTGCTGCAGGATTTGTTTTATGTGGTGCACACTTACCACATAGATGTATTCTCTCATATCTAGGCCCAAATTTACCACTCACAGCTTATCTGAGTGAACTCAGCTCATGGCGTAGAACTACGGTTTGGCCCTCAACTTAAAGCCGTAGAACTATGGCACAGATCCTGAAAGGGTTAAAGGGTACAAAGGTAATGAACTTTTATATGTCTATATCTGATCACAATCATAACCAAGTTACACAGGAAATCAACTACTTACACGTCCATATACAGTGGACCCCCGAGTTTCGGTCGGTCTGAGTATCGGCCGGTTCGACTTTCGATCGTTTTTTTCGGCCCAATTTTTCCCGACAATTGGCCATTTCCCCGACTATCGGCCCGCGTACCAAACCTGTCCACCTGACCGCGCTTGCGCGCCTCCCTGCGCAGGCGCCGTGAGCCAGTCTAGCTTTGTTTATCCTTGAGTGAATATTTCCCAGCGTGCTCATTCAAGTATTTCACAATAATTTTATTGTGTTTAGTGCTTGTCACTGTGAAACATAAGTCACCATGGGTCCAAAGAAGATTCCTAGTGGCACCCCTGTGGTAAAGAAAGTGAGGAACACCATCGAACTGAAGAAGGAGATAGTAGAAAAATATGAGAGTGGCGTACGTGTGAGTGAGCTTGCCAGGATGTACAACAAAAACAAATCTACTATCACCTCTATCCTGGCAAAGAGAAAAGAAATAAAGGAAGCTGATGTTGCAAAAGGTGTTGACATGTTTGCCAAAAATAGATAAAAAAGCAGTGGATGAGGTTGAGAAGTTGTTGGCGGTGTTGATCAACGAAAAGCAGATATCGGGTGATAGTGTTTCTATGGCAATAATTTGTGAAAAGGCAAGGCAGTTGCACACAGATCTTGTCAAGACATTGCCTGGAACCAGTGCTGATGTGAGTGATTTTAAAGCCAGCAAAGGCTGGTTTGACAGATTTAGGAAACATAGTGGCATACACAGTGTTGTAAGGCATGGTGAGGCAGCCAGTTCAGACAAACGTGCTGCTGAAAAGTTTGTGAGTGAATTTAATGGGTACATAGAGGCTGAACAATTCAAAACCCCAACAAGTGTTCAATTGTGATGAAACAGGCCTCTTTTGGAGGAAAATGCCAAAGAGGACCTACATTACTCAGGAGGAAAAGGCACTGCCAGGACACAAGCCTATGAAAGACAGGCTAACTCTTATGCTTTGTGCCAATGCCAGTGGTGATTTCAAAGTGAAGCCTTTACTGGTGTATCACGCAGAAAATCCCAGAGCCTTTAAGAAACACAATGTTAAAAAGAATAATTTGTGTGTGTATTGGAAGGCTAACACTAAGGCATGGGTCACTAAGGACATGTTCGTGGAATGGTTGACTGGAGTGTTTGGCCCTAGTGTGAAGAAATACCTCCTGGAAAAGAAATTGCCACTCAAGTGCCTCCTGGTACTGGACAATGCTCCTGCTCATCCTCACAACTTGGGAGACTATTTGTCTGATGAGTTCAGTTTCATCACAGTGAAGTTCTTGCCTCCTAATACCACTTCTCTCCTCGAACCCATGGACCAGCAGGTCATTTCCAACTTCAAAAAACTCTACACAAAAGCAGTGTTTGAAAAGTGCTTTCAAGTGACCTCGGACACTCAGTTGACCCTAAGAGAGTTCTGGAAAGATCACTTCAATATCGTCCATTGCATAGGCCTTATAAGTAAGGCTTGGCCGGGAGTGACTTTCAGGACTTTGAACTCAGCTTGGAGACCACTGTGGCCGGATTGTGTTGAAAAGAGGGATTTTGAAGGATTTGAGGCTGACCCTGATGACCCTGTGCCTGTTGTGGAAGATATTGTGGCATTGGGGAACAGCCTGGGGTTGGAGGTGAGTGGTGAGGATGTGGAAGAGTTGGTGGAGGACCACAGGGTAGACCTAACCACTGAAGAGGTGAAAGAGCTTCATCAGGAACAGCATCAGACGACAGAAGAGGAAATTGAGTCACAGGAGGATGGACAGGGTGAGGTAGTAACTTTTTCAGAGATTAAGGAAATGTGTTCTATGTGGACTAGGTTGCAGACATTTGTTGAAAAACACCACCCTGAGCAAGGTGAAATAAGCCATCTCTGCAACCAGTTCAGTGACAGAGCCATGTTGCACTTCAGGAAAATGTTAAAGAGGCACCAGAAACAGAGCACTTTGGACAGTTACTTTTTGAGGCAGGGGTCCAGTGACTCTCAAGCTGGTCCTAGTGGCATTAAAAGAAAAAGAAGGGAGGTAACCCCAGATAAGGACTTGTTACCTTAAGCCAGCAAGTCACTTCAATAAAGGTTAGTAAATGTTATATATTATATTATTTATGTTATTTATTATTATGTTATCTATTATTATGTTATTTATTATTATTTATGTTATTTATTATTATGTTATCTATTATGTTATTTATTATTTATTATTATTTCTTGTTATTATGTGTTATTATGTGTTTTGTGTATGTAAAGCTATAGTTATTCTTTAACCCTTTGGGGGTCCAAGGGGTCTCTCTGAAACTCGTTCTCAGGGTCCACGAATTTAAAAAAAAAAAAAAAATTCTTATGGAATGATAGAGAATCTTTTTCCGATCATAACGCCACAAAAATTATGAAATTTGATTGAAAACTAACGGAATTATGCTTTCGCGAAGTTAGTGGTAGCCATGACACTTACGCATCCGCGACTTCGCCCACTTTGAGCCCTATTTTTGGCATATTCCAATGTTTCAGTCTACTAAAATTATAGCTATTTCGCTAGAACTCCATTTCTTCTATCGATTGAGTACAAGAAACCGCCTATTTACCAATTTTAATTACCCAAAATAGTAGTCAGAAAATGGCAATTTGGCCAATTTCACACAAATTTCAAACGTTGCCAATTTCAAAATAGGGTCCATAATAAACAATGCAGACATTCCTGGCACTAAAATAACATCTTCTCTGTTCATTAGTCACGTCTCCAGGCCCCTCTTACATTACTTTTGCTTTCCATTTTGAATTTTTATTCTCTCAAAAAATAGAAGATTTGCTGTTATGTATACAACTGCATCACTGTAAAAATGGTATAAATAATATCAGCGCACTTGTGCAAGAATATTAGACTCTCCAGTTGATGTGTATTCTACGCATGGTGTGATTTGTTTACTCCTGAACATCGGCCAAAATCGAACATTTTCGCTACTTTGCGCCCAGTTTCAAGGTACTTGTCATCGTGAAACCAGTCAAAATGATCTCTATTTCTGTAACATATCACCTATTCTATAAAATGAGACTAAGAAAACGAGAATACAAGCATAAATACCATACGAAAATAGACTGCAAAGTCGCTGTTTTAAACCAAAAACACAGTCAGAGTTTTTTTTTCCTCATTATGCACTGTGTGGTGCAGGAATATTTTTATACTGCGCACACTGACCGCACAGACCCATTCTATCACATCTAGGCCTAACAGCTTGTTTCTGCTTGATTTGAGGGCGCTAGAATTTAGGCGTACTAGTACGTCAATAACCCCAGTGCGTAAGACGTACTAGTACGACCAAAACCCCGAAAGGGTTAAAAAAATTATTTTTTGTGAATATTTTTGGGTGTCTGGAACAGATTAATTATATTTACATTATTTCTTATGGGAAATAATGGTTTGACTTTCAGCCAGTTCGAGTTAAAGCCTAGCTCCTGGAACGAATTATGACCAAAACTAGGGGGTCCACTGTACAGTGGAACCTCTACTAACGAGTTTAATCTGTTCCATGACCTTGCTCACAACTGGATTTGCTCATTTGTGGAGTCAGTTTTCCTCATTTAAATTAATTGAAATGGAATTAATCCATTCCAGTGGAATTCCAGGCACCACAAAATACTTCAATAATTTCCCTAATATCAAGTCTACGGCTTATTTATCTATCATAATTCATCTAATATGACATAATAAACAATATTAATACAGTAGACCGTCATTTAGCATGAGATTATGTTACATGTTATGGGTATTGCACGATTGAAGAATTGCAGCACATTATTATCTAACATGACGCAAAAATGATATTACACAGTTTGCGGGAGGGGAAAAAATTTTGAGCGCACGGTAGCCCGTGGTGGGTTAAACCATTGAGTCAGTGGGGGTCCTACTGAGGGTGGCTATGAGCCACATCAAGTGTTTAATGCTGACGAGACAAGTGTTTTCTGGAAGAAAATGCCAACATGAGCTTATATCAGTCAGCAAGAGAAAAGTGCACCAGGCTTCAAGACAGCAAAGGATCGCTTCACCTTGCTCCTTTGCGGTAATGCATCAGGTGATTTCAAGTGTAAGCTCAATCCTCCTGCTTAGAGGAAAAGGGAATTTGTTTTTCCTTCCTGCAAACTGTAAGTTTATTCAGATACACAGGGCCAGGAGCTGAGTCTCGACCCCTGCGACCACAATTAGGTGAGTACAGTTACATTGATTATCATACATAGCAGCATTTGTGTAGAGAACCTAGGATAACCCCAAAAAAGTCAGACAGAATGGAAATAAGTCACTGACTCTTTTGGGTTATCCTAGGTTCTCTATACATATGCTGCTATGTATGATAATCTTTGTAACTGTATCTGTGTATACCTGAATAAACTTACAGTTTGCAGGAAGAAAAAACAAATAGCCATTCCCTCAAGCGGCCGGCGCTAATGTTGTGGAACAGCGGGGGAGTCCACCCACCTTCCCCTGCTACCCCCCAACACCACCCCACCATTCGTATTTCATACGCGTCAAAAAAAAGTCGTCTGCTACAAGCCAGCTGTGTTTGTGAAGAATAAGAGAGAGTGAATTGTGTTTTGATCTTTAAATTACTATATCTTGTATCTGCCAAGCAATCACGACACCCAGTAGGCATACCAGTGTTGCTCAAAGTGGCAAGAAAAGGTGTAAGCATTTAAGTCTTAGAATTAACGAAGAAAACAAAGATATTAGACAAGACATAACCTGTGGCCATAATAAAGTGTTACTTTGTACACAAAAAAAGAGGTAAACATAAGTTTGTGTGACTGACTGACTGACTGACTGACTGACTGACTTGACTGACTTACTGACTGACTTGACTGACTGACTTGACTGACTTACTGAATGACTTGACTGACTGACTTACTGAATGACTTGACTGACTGACTTACTGAATGACTTGACTGACTGACTTACTGAATGACTTGACTGACTGACTTACTGAATGACTTGACTGACTTACTGAATGACTTGACTGACTTACTGAATGACTTGACTGACTGACTTAGTGAATGACTTGACTGACTTACTGACTGACTTGACTGACTTACTGAATGACTTGACTGACTTACTGAATGACTTGACTGACTTACTGAATGACTTGACTGACTTACTGAATGACTTAAAGTTAGACACTCAGTACAACCATCGACTTCATTTCCAGAACCTCTACTATCCACCTCAGCCCAGTAGGGCCACAGCATAACTCTCCACTCTCTTCACAATCATCCACAAACACCAGCACCCACAATTTAAGGTAAATACTATTATTTCTGTTACATTTGTAGTCTTAAGCAGTAAAAACAACATAATACATCACGATAATGAACTACAATTACATATTCACTTTTATTTTTGTAAGATCTGTTGGTCTAAAAAAACTTGTTTGGTTTTTTGGGGACTCCCAGGAACGTAACCCTATTTTTCCCCTAAGTTCTTTTAATTATCTAACACGAAATTATCTAACACGACGTTTTCAGGAACGTAACTACCGTGCTAAATGAGGATCTACTGTAACATAGAAACATGATATATATACTAGAATGAATGAAATATTACATATGTGAGTAGTGTTAGTGGAGGCGGAGTCAGCGGCCATTGTTGTTGTGGAGTATAGGGCCACCATGGCAGCCATTCCTGCTCCTGGCATACCTTCCCATGCTTTTATAACAGAAAACTGATTGTTTGTAAGGCAAACTCCATTAGATCTTCCTTTTTCCAATGCTTAATGGTACACCCTTAATGGTACACCCTTAATGGTACACCCTTAATGCTACACCCTTAATGGTACACCCTTAATGCTACACCCTTAATGCTACACCCTTAATGCTACACTCTTAATGCTACACTCTTAATGCTACACTCCTAATGCTACACCTAGTTTGTGGTTATGTATGATTTCCTGCTTTAATTCCATGGAAATCATCCTTAATGGCTTAATTGCTACACCCTTGATGGTACACACTTAATGGTACACCCTTAATGGTACACCCTTAATGGTACACCCTTAATGGTACACCCTTAATGCTACACTCTTAATGCTACACTCTTAATGCTACACTCTTAATGCTACACCTAGTTTGTGGTTATGTATGATTTCCTGCTTTAATTCCATGGAAATTATCCTCATTTTCTTCTCAGCACTGTCTTTTGCACTAGCTTTCTTAAGACCCATGGTTAGAAAGAAGAAATTTCGCAAAATAACTGCATGAAACTTAATGAAAACACAAGAATTTTCCTCCCTTCGTGAGTGGTGATGTTTTGATACACACTGCCATCTTGTGGTGGCAATCTGAAACTCACTTATAGTATTATTATTATTACGTACAGTGGACCCTCGGCTAACGTTCTTAATCCGTTCCAGGAGCTAGAGCTTTAGCCGAAAAAAACGTTATCCGAAGCCTTATTTCC
>WNWK01028901.1:0-24908 GCA_009830355.1 Cherax destructor | reverse complement strand
ACAGATTTTGCAAAAGCCTTTGACAAGTGTGACCATGGTGTAATAGCACACAAAATGCGTGATAAAGGAATAACAGGAAAAGTTGGTAGATGGATCTGTAATTTCCTAACATGTAGAACACAAAGAGTAGTAGTCAACAGAGTAAAGTCTGAGGCAGCTACTGTGAAAGCTCTGTTCCACAAGGCACAGTACTTGCTCCCATCCTATTCCTCATCCTCATATCAGACATTGACAGGGATATAAGCCACAGTGCTGTGTCTTCCTTTGCAGATGACACCCGAATCTGTATGACAGTGTCCACCGTTGAAGACACTGCAAGACTCCAAGCAGACATAAACCAAATCTTTAAATGGGCTGCAGAAAACAATATGAAGTTCAATGATGAGAAATTTCAATTACTCAGATACGGAAAACGTGAAGAAATTAAAATCTCATCGGAGTACAAAACTAATTCCAACCACACAATAGAGCGAAAACTAATGTCAAAGACCTGGGAGTGTTCATGTCAGAGGATCTCACCTTCAAGGACCATAACAATGTAGCAATTGCATCTGCTCGAAAAATGACAGGATGGATAATGAGAACCTTCAAAACCAGGGATGCCAAGCCCATGTTGACACTTTACAGATCGCTTGTTCTATCTAGGCTGGAATATTGCTGCACACTAACTGCACCTTTCAAGGCGGGTGAAATTGCTGACCTTGAAAATGTGCAGAGAACCTTCACGGCACGCATAAGTGCGATAAACCACCTCAACTACTGGGAACGCTTGAAGTTCCTAAACCTGTACTCTCTGGAACGCAGGCGGGAGAGATACCAGAGATACCTCGAGGGCTTAGTACCAAACTTGCACACAAAAATCACTCCCTACGAAAGCAAAAGACTCGGCAGGCGATGTAACATTCCCCCAATGAAGAGCAGGGGTGCCACTAGCACGTTGAGGGACAACACAATAAGTGTGAGGGGCCCAAGATTGTTCAACTGCCTCCCAGCATACATCAGGGGGATTACCAACAAGCCCCTGGCTGTCTTCAAGCAGGCACTGGACAGGCACCTCAAGTCGGTACCTGATCAGCCGGGCTGTGGTTCGTACGTTGGACTGCGTGCGGCCAGCAGTAACAGCCTGGTTGATCAGGCTCTGGTCCAACAAGAGGCCTGGTCACGGACCGGGCCGCGGGGGCGTTGACCCCTGGAATTCTCTCCAGGTAGACTCCAGGTAGAAGGTCAGTCTAAATCGGAATTGTGCAAAAACCGAAACAATTTTTCCCATAAGAAATAATGTAAATACAATTAATCCGTTCCAAACACGCAAAAATATTTAAAAAAAAAAATTTTTTTTAAAGAATAACTATAGTTTTACATACAGAAAACAATGAGAAATAAATATAAATGACTAATTTTAATGATAAATGAACATTACATACCATTATTGTAAACTTGTTGGCATACTGAAGAGGGCAAGGAGAAGAGAGAGAGTTGAGGTTATTGTTTGGAAGGGAAATCCCCCTCCATAAGGACTTCAGGTATCAAAGCCTTCTCTGGGGTTACTTCCTTTCTTTGTCTTTTACTGGCACTGGACCCCTGTTTCACTAAAATTCTGTCCAGAGAGCTCTGTTTCTGGAGTCTAAGATTTGCCTAAAATGAGACAAGGTATTGTCACTGAACATGTTGCAGACACGGCTTGCAACAGCTTTGTTAGGGTGATATTTCTCCACAAAACTTTGCACGTCACTCCACTTTGCACAAATGTCCTAACTCACTGAAGAAGGCACCTTCTCCCCTTTCTCTCTTCCTCCTCCTCTGAAGTAATTTCCTCAGCTGTGGTCTGTTGCTGTTCCAGATGAAGGTCTTGCAGCTGTTCAGTGGTTAGCTCTTCCCTGTGGTCCTCCACCAACCCTTCCACATCCTGGCCACTCACATCCAACCCCATGAACTTACCCAAAGACACAATACATACATCCTGGGAAGCTCGGCTAAGCGTACGCAACTTTCGTATTTTTCAACAATCTCTTGAATTCTATCGTGTTTCTCACCTTTACCAAAGGGCTGGCACTAGGAACTTTCTTTGGGCCCATGGTGGCCTATTTCGCAGTCGCAATCAATAAACAAGCACAAAAATTGCAAAATGTTTCGGATGAATGCTCACTCAACCAGTGACAGAGCCAGACTGAGGCGGCGTCCTGGACGGGCAGACGCGTCTGATATTTACGATTTCCGGGCAGAAGTACGAAATCCGAAGCAAAATTTTGCCCAAAAAAGTGTTCTAAATCCTAAATGTATGATATACGGTGCGTACGAAATCTGGGGTTCCACTGTACCTGCAAAGTTTAGAAGTACTTGCATAATTAGAAAGTACTTGCAAAGTTAAGAAGTACAGTGGACCCCCGGTTTTCGTGATGCTCCAAACTCGAACAATTATGTAAGTGTATTTTTGTAAGTGCTTTTGTAAGTGTATTTTTTGGGGTCTAAAAGGACTAATCTAATTTACATTATTCCTTATGGGAATAAATTTGTTTGGTAACGGCACTTGAACAGCATTCTGGAACGAAAAAATCACGAAAACCGGGGGTCCACTGTACATGCAAAGTTAAGAAGTGCTTACAAAGTTAAGAAGTACCTACAAAGTTAAGAAGTACCTACAAGGTTAGGAAGTACAGTGGTCCCTCGACTATCGTAATTAATCCGTTCCAGGAGCTATTACTTAACATGAAATTCGAAACCTTTTTTCCCATAAGAAATAATGTAAATACAATTAATCCGTTCCACCCAAAAATATTCACATACTAAATAATAAAAAACAGATTAATAAATAACATTTACTTACCTTTATTGAAGAGAGTTGCAGGCATCTGGAAGATAGGGTAATGAGGTAATGAGTAATGAAGGTTCTGTTGGGCATTTTCTTCCAAAACAGGCCTGTTTCATCACAATTAAAGACATGTTGGGGGAGGAATTCTTCAGCCTCTACGAAGAGGAATCCCCACTCCCTGCCTTCCTGCTACACTCCCTGCATGCCTGCTACACTCCCTGCATGAATGCTACACTCCCTGCATGCCTGCTACACTCCCTGCATGCCTGCTACACTCCCTACATGCCTGATACACTCCCGGTATGCCTGATACACTCCCTGCATGAATGCTACACTCCCTGCATGCCTGCTACACTCCCTGCATGCCTGCTACACTCCCTGCATGCCTGCTACACTCCCTGCATGCCTGCTACACTCCCTGCATGCCTGCTACACTCCCTGCATGCCTGCTACACTCACTGCATGCCTGCTACACTCCCTGCATGCCTGCTACACTCCCTGCATGCCTGCTACACTCCCTGCATGAATGCTACACTCCCTGCATGAATGCTACACTCCCTGCATGAATGCTACACTCCCTGCATGAATGCTACACTCCCTGCATGCCTGCTACACTCCCTGCATGAATGCTACACTCCCTGCATGCCTGCTACTCTCCCTGCATGAATGCTACACTCCCTGCATGCCTGCTACACTCCCTGCATGAATGCTACCACTGGGGTGCCACTAGGAAGCTTCTTTGGACCCATGGTGACTTATTTCACAGTGACAATCACTAAACCACCAAAAAAGACACCAAATGTATTGTGAATGTTTGAAAGAGCGCGCTGGGTAATGTTCTCTTAATGGTAAACAACGCTTCACTGGCGGGCGTCCTGCACAGGCGGACAGGTCTAATACGTTACGAAACACGAGGGAGTTTACGATACACGAAATAAAAAAAACTTACGAAACACGATTTTTATGATATATGAGCCTTACGATACTCGGGGGTCCACTGTACCTACAAACTATCATTGATCAACTAAGATGTGGGTAAAATTTTACCTGCTAGTTGACAGCAATAACAACCTGTATGATCAACCTTCCTATCAAGAAGACACCAAGACATCATGTCACAGGACTGGTAATCCTCAGAAATACAGTGGTACCTCGACTTACGATGGTCCCCAAACTCACCCTTTTATGTAAGTTTATTTTTTTAAATGCTTTTGTAAGTGTAATTTTGGGGGTCTAAAAGGACTAGTCTATTTTACAACATTTCTTAAGGAGATAAATTCGTTTGGTAATGGCACTTGAACAGCATTCTGGAATGAAAAAATATCGTAAGTCGAGGTACCACTGTATTATTATATATATGGAGAAGTGGTAAAACTATAAGGGATCAAAATCCCTTTACTAGCAGCAAAGCATCTCAAACATAGAGTTACCCCCAGAAGCATTTCAAAGTAATAATAATAATAATAATAATAATAATAATTTATTGGGACATGATATAAAGATTTAAAATTGGTTTATGAAAATACTCAAAGATGTTACATAAGCTTCAATACACATAATTAATGTTTATCTATTCATGAGCAAGAGCCAATCTTGAAGTCTGTACAGCTCTGGACAAATAAGAGTGGTGGGAAATCAAGTACAGTGGACCCTCGGTTTTTGTTCACCTCTAAACTCGAACAATTATGTAAGTGTATTTTTGTAAGAGCTTTTGTAAGTGTATATTTGGGGATCTGAAATGACTAATCTAATTTACATTTGTCCTTATGAGAACAAATTTGTTCGGTAACGGCAATCGAACAGCATTCTGGAAAGAATTTTCAACGAAAACCAAGGTCCACTGTATAAAGGTTGCACAGCTCTGGACAAATAAGAGGAGAGGTGAGAAATCAAGTATAATTCAAGGTAAAACTAGCTTTTATTCCTTGGATTAAGAGTCATTCATCAGCATCAAAGTAACCCTTATTTAAGCGCATTCTCTACTAGATGAAGTCTGGTGTGTCGTACTAGGTTTGATTTCTGTGAAAAGCCTTTCAGACACTCTGAACACTGATATGGCTTTTTTTGTGAATGAACTCTCATGTGTTGTATAAGTGAAGAATTTTGTGAAAAGTCTTTTAGACACTCTGAACAATGATATGGTTTTTCTTTCGTATGGACTCTCATGTGTTGTATTAGATGTGACTTCCGTGAAAAATCTTTTAGACACTCTGAACAATAATATGGTTTTTCCTGTGTATGGACCTTCATGTGTTGCATTAAATGTGACTTTCGTGAGAAGTCTTTGAGACATTGTGAACACCAAAATGGCTTTTCCTGTGTATGAATTTTCATATGTTGTATTAGATGTGGTTTTTGTGAGAAGTCTTTCAGACACTCTGAACACTTATAGGGTTTTTCCTGTGTATGAATTTTCATGTGTCGTACTAGACTTGATTTAAGAGAAAAGTCTTTTAGACACTCGCAACACTGATATGGTTTTTCCTGTGTATGAGATCTCATGTGTTGTATTAGATTTGATTTATTTGAAAAAATTTTTTGACACTCTGAACACTGGTATGGTTTTTCCTGTGTATGAACTCTCGTGTGTTGTGTTAGAGACGACTTGTTTTTAAAGTCTTTTAAACACACTGAACAATTATATGGCTTTTCTTTTGTATGACTTCTCATGTGCTGTATCAGAGTTGCATTTTGTGAAAAGCCTTTCAGACACTCTGAACAACAGTACTGCTTTTGTCTATGAATTATCGTGTGTCGTAATAGGTGCGGTTTTTGTGAAAAGTTTTTTGGGCATGCAGAACATTGGTAAGGCTTCTCTTGTGTATGAACTCTAATGTGTTGTATAAAATGTGATTTTTTTGAAAATTCTTTTTGACACTCTGAGCACAGATATTTTTTTTGTCCCGAATGCACACTCTGGTGTCGAGTTAGTTTAGATTTTGTTGGACAAACTTTTATAGACTCTTGATAGTGATCAAGATTTTCTCCTGAAGAAATTCCCATGTGTTGCATCATGTTCTTCTTTCTGAAAAATCAATTAGGTACTTGAATAATAATACTGTTCTTCTACTGAATGAACTCATATATATTACATGTTCAGGTACTCCAAAATACAGTGGACCCCAGGTTAACGGCCATAATTCGTTCCAGAATGCTGTTCAAGTGCCGTTATCGAACAAATTTATTAACATAAGGAATAATGTAAATTAGATTAGTCCTTTTGGACCCCCAAACATACACTTACAAAAGCACTTACAAAAATACATTTACATAATTGTTAGTGTTTGGAGCAGGCCGTTAACCGGGGGGGGTCCACTGTATCTGCAAAAAAAAAAAAAATCTGAGAAAGGTCATTTAAACACAGTGACAACACATATGATCACTTATAATGTTTTATTTATTGCAGAAAGTATCTTGTGTATAGAAAATTTAAATTTAAATTTTAAAAAGCATAAAATTTTATTTCGTAAATGAAATTTTATTTGATGATTTACCTAAGAGATAAGAGCACAAAAGGTGATTTTTTTGCAATAAGTGCACACACTTGATACAAGCTGAAATTATACTTGGTGATAGGCAATTTAGTGGAAAGTGTCTATTAACCCTTTGAGGGTCCATCCTGTAGTTCTACAGCTTTGAAGCCAGTGTCCAAGCCGTAGTACTACGTCATGAGCTCAGCTCACTCAGATAAGCTGAGTGGTAAATTTCGGCATATATATGAGAGAATGCATCTATGTGGTAAGTGTGCACCATATAAAACAAATCCTGCAGCACGCAGTGCATAACGAGAAAAAAAAACTGCGACTGTTTTTGGATTAAAAACGCAACTTTGCAGTGTATTTATTTTTGTATGGCTTTTACTGTTGTATTCGCAGTTTCTTGGTCTCATTTGATAGAATGGAAGATATATTACAGAAATAGAGATGATTTTGATTGGTTTTAGCAATGAAAATAGCTTGAAATTGAGCTCAAAGTAGTGGAAATGTTCGATTTTTGCCGATGTTCAAGAGTAAACAAACCACATCATACGTCCAATACACGTTGGCTGTGGTAGGGGACTCTAATGAGCATTCACAAATGCACTGATATTATTTGTACAATTATTACAATACAGCCTCTCCTCACTTACCGCCATACCCATACTCGTTTACCAACAGCTCTCCTACGAATTAAAAAAAAAAAAAGGAGCACTTGGAGGAGGAAAATGGAAGTACAAAAGAAGTTCAGAATAAAGGGGTTAGCTGGTGTGTTGTGTGTGTGTTTACAATCTCAAGTGTCTCTCTGGCAGCTTAATTAAGAAATTATTATACTCAGTGAACAAAGTATGTTGATGGTAATAATAATAATAATAATAATAATAATAATAATAATAATAATTAATAAATAATAATAATCGCTCTGGAGCACTTTAAATGTCATATATATTTCATAATAATGAACATGACACACGGGAGGGTTCACTGCAGCAGTGCAATTTATCAAATGTCACTGACTGTCATCAGTTATCTGACACTTGTCACTGACTGTCATCAGTTATCTGACACTTGTCACTGACTGTCATCAGTTATCTGACACTTGTCACTGACTGTCATCAGTTATCTGACACTTGTCACTGACTGTCATCAGTTATCTGACACTTGTCAAAACACCATAAAAAAAAGTGACCGCGACCATTACAGAAAGTTATGTGCTAAACATACACTCTTTTTCAGTAAGTCATTCAAGTCAGTAAGTTATTCAGTCAAGTAAGTCATTCAGTCAAGTCAGTAACTTATTCAGTCAAGTCAGTAAGTTATTCAGTCAAGTTAGTAAGTCATTCAGTCAAGTCAGTAAGTTCTTCTGTCAAGTCAGTGTGTCATTCAGTCAAGTCAGTGTGTCATTCAGTCAAGTCAGTGTGTCATTCAGTCAAGTCAGTGTGTCATTCAGTCAAGTCAGTGTGTCATTCAGTCAAGTCAGTGTGTCAGTCAAGTCAGTGTGTCAGTCAAGTCAGTGTGTCATTCAGTCAAGTCAGTGTGTCATTCAGTCAAGTCAGTATGTCATTCAGTCAAGTCAGTGTGTCATTCATTCAAGTTAGTGTGTCAGTCAAGTCAGTGTGTCAATCAGTCAAGACAGTGTGTCATTCAGTCAAGTCAGTAAGTCATTCAGTCAAGTCAGTAAGTCATCCAGTCAAGTCAGTAAGTCATTCAGTCAAGTCAGTAAGTCATTCAGTCAAGTCAGTAAGTCATTCAGTCAAGTCAGTAAGTCATTCAGTGAAGTCAGTAATTCATTCAGTGAAGTCAGTGAGTCATTCAGCCAAGTCAGTAAGTTATTCAGCCAAGTCAGTAAGTTATTCAGTGAAGTCAGTAAGTCATTCAGTGAAGTCAGTAAGTCATTCAGTCAAGTCAGTAAGTCATTCAGTCAAGTCAGTAAGTCATTCAGTCAAGTCAGTAAGTCATTCAGTCAAGTCAGTAAGTCATTCAATCAAGTCAGTAAGTCATTCAGCCAAGTCAGTAAGTTATTCAGTCAAGTCAGTAAGTCATTCAGCCAAGTCAGTAAGTTAATCAGTCAAGTCAGTAAATCATTCAGTCAAGTCAGTAAGTCATTCAGCCAAGTCAGTAAGTCATTCAGTCAAGTCAGTAAGTCATTCAGTCAAGTCAGTAAGTCATTCAGTCAAGTCAGTGTGTCATTCAGTCAAGTTAGTATGTCATTCAGTCAAGTCAGTGTGTCAGTCAAGTCAGTGTGTCAGTCAAGTCAGTGTGTCAGTCAAGTCAGTGTGTCAGTCAAGTCAGTGTGTCGGTCAAGTCAGTGTGTCGGTCAAGTCAGTGTGTCAGTCAAGTCAGTGTGTCAATCAGTCAAGTCAGTGTGTCATTCAGTCAAGTCAGTAAGTTATTCAGTAAAGTCATTCAGTCAAGTCAGTAAGTCATTCAGTCAAGTCAGTAAGTCATTCATTCAAGTCAGTAAGTCATTCAGTCAAGTCAGTAAGTCATTCAGTCAAGTCAGTAAGTCATTCAGTCAAGTTAGTAAGTCATTTAGTCAAGTCAGTAAGTCATTCAGTCAAGTCAGTAAGTCATTCAGCCCAGTCAGTAAGTTATTCAGTCAAATCAGTAAGTCATTCAGCCAAGTCAGTAAGTCATTCAGTCAAGTCAGTAAGTCATTCAGCCAAGTCAGTAAGTCATTCAGTCAAGTCAGTAAGTCATTCAGTCAAATCAGTAAGTTATTCAGTCAAGTCAGTAAGTCATTCAATCAGGCAGACAGACAGATAGACAGACAGATATGATAAAGAAGCCCAAATTAATAAAAACTGACATATATGGAGAGGTATGGAGGGTGTGTGGTGCTGGGGGCTATACAGAGAGAGGGAGAAGGTGGGGAGAGGGAGGGGTGGTGACACTTTTGAAGGGGCTGGAAGGGGTCATTCCTCGATTAGCGACAAAAATAGTTTACTGGGGTCTAAGGCCCTATCTCCATCATTAAGTGAGGAGAGGCTGTATTGCATAACAGTAAATCTTCTATTTTTTAGTGTGAATAAAAATTCTTTATCTGAATAAAAAATCAAAATGGAATTCATGTGTAAAGCCTGGAAACATAACTAATAAACAGAGGAAATGTTATTTTAGTGTCAGGAATGCCTGCATTGTTTATTCTGGACCCTATTTTGAAATTGGAATATTTTAAACTTTGTGTGAAATTTGCCAAATTACCAATTTTCGATTACTTTATTGGGTAGTTGAAATAGTTGATTGGCCGATTTCTTGTGCTCAATAGATAAAATGGAACACATACTAGCGAAATAGTTAAAAATTTGGTCTAATGAAACAATATAATTGGCCAAAAATAGGACTCAAATTTGGCAAAATCGCCTATGCATAAATATCACTGACAGCAAAATTCACGTGAGCATAATTTCGTCAATTTTTGATCAAATTTCGTACTTTTTTTTATTACCTTCAGAATAAGAATCTCTACCCTTTCATAAGAAAAATAATACATTTTTTTTTTTAAATTCTTGGACCCTGTTGGGATTTTTCAGAATGGGGTCTGGACCCTCAAAGGGTCAGTATTACTTCAAGGTTTTTGCCATGTGATAGTACATTGTGGCAGTCAGTGGTACACTAGCATGCACAGTCAGTGGTGCACTAGCATGCACAGTCAGTGGTGCACTAGCATGCAGTCAGTGGTGCACTAGCATGCATAGAGTCAGTGGTGCACTAGCATGCACAGAGTCAGTGGTGTACTAGCATGCACAGTCAGTGGTGCACTAGCATGCACAGTCAGTGGTGCACTAGCATGCACAGAGTCAGTGGTGCACTAGCATGCACAGAGTCAGTTTACCTGGAGTTTACCTTGAGAGAATTCCAGGGGTCAACGCCCCTGCGGCCCGGTCTGTGACCAGGCCTCATTAGTGGTGTACTAGCATGCACAGTCAGTGGTGCACTAGCATGCACAGTCAGTGGTGCACTAGCATGCACAGTCAGTGGTGCACTAGCATGCACAGAGTCAGTGGAGAACTAGCACGCACAGAGTCAGTGGTGCACTAGAATGCACAGAGTCAGTGGTGTACTAGCATGCACAGTCAGTGGTGCACTAGCATGCACAGTCAGTGGTGCACTAGCATGCACAGTCAGTGGTGCACTAGCATGCACAGTCAGTGGTGCACTAGCATGCACAGTGAGTGGAAGGCAAATCCTGTGTCACAAACCTTCTGTAGTTTTATGACAAAGCAGCAGAAGTAAGACACGAGAGAGAGGGGTGGGTTGATTGCATTTTCTTTGACTGCAAGAAGGCCTTTGACACAGTTCAGGGAGGCAACAACATGTCATGGTACGTGATGAGGTATCAAAGTTAGGCGACTGTGACGAGTGGGGTTCCACAGGGGTCAGTCCTAGGACCAGTGCTATTTATAAACTATTAATTTTGTTTTCATTATTTTTTTTTTTAACTACCATTACCTACAGACTATTAACTTTAAATTATCACTTCCTGTACCAATCAATATTATTGTGTTCAGTAAATTTCATTAGCTAGTAAGATAAATAAGTTTAGTATCATAATATTAAGTTTAACATAATACTACTTTGTTCAAAAGTCAAATTGTAGAATCACAATCAATCATATGATTACAAGCATTGATCCTGATATCAACCTTTTATTATACAGCAGACCAAGCAAAGACATTGCTCAGAGCCAACAATAACATTACCATCTTTAATTACAATGTCAGATCATTGAGCAAACATTACGATGATTTCACAGCATTACTCAATTCCCTGCATACCAGTATGTCAATCATCACACTCACTGAGACTGGCTAAAGCCTGGTACTACAGATATCTATACTATTCCTGGTTACACAGCCATACACAACTGTAGGACAGACCAGCAAGGGAGTGGAACAGCTATTACTTCACAATCTCTTGCCAGAGTTGTAGTTCATGGAAGCCCCTTCGTGACTCTCCAGCTCGCACACCACACTCCTCCCTTCCTCTTGTGCCCTCAACTAAGACCAAAAAATTGCTTTAGGCTATATATTACTCAAATCAACTTGAGTGTATCAATAATTCTTGCACAAGGGATGAACATGGAGAATATATTATAGCTAAATTTAAATCAAAAGACCTGCAAAAACCCCTCACAGTGATAAACATCTACAGAGTACCACAATCAAACATTTACCACTTTAGTGAAAAATTAGGAAACATGATAACTGATGCACACATGAACAAAGACCATTTGCTGCTCACAGATGATTTCAACATAAATCTCCTACATGAGCAGGACCCACAAGTACAGTGGACCCTCGGTTTTCGTGTTTAATCCGTGCCAGAGGGATCGACTAAAACTGAAATCATCGAAAACTGAAACCATTTTCCCCATAAGAAATAATGTAAATTCAATTAATTCGTTTCAGACACCCAGGAGTATTAAAAAAAATTTTTTTTTAGAAATTAAATATAGATTTACATACAGAAAAGAATGACAAATAAATATAAAGAACTAATAACATGTATAAATGAACATTTAACATCACACTTACCTTTATTGGCGACTCTTGTTGGTGTATGGAAGATGCAGAGGAGAGAGGGAGGTGAGTTTATTGTTTGGAGTCAGGACAAAATGCTTAAATTTGACACTAATATCACCTCTACAGCTTATTTATCTATCACAATTTATTTAATATGACATAATAAACAATATTAATAACATAGAAACATGATATATACCCTAGAATGAATAAAATATGTCATTACGAATGTGAGGACTGGTGATAGTGTTATTGTTGTTGGGTTTATAAGGGCCACTGACCATAAGCCGTACATATAGTGGTGGTGGTGGAGGCACCACCAGTATTTCACACTTAAACAATGTACGTAATTTATAAATAAGAAATATTTACACTTTAATTTATAAATAAGAAATATTTACACTTTAATTTATAAATAAGAAATATTTACACTTTAATTTATAAATAAGAAATATTTACACTTTAATTTATAAAGAAATATTTACACTATAAATAACAAATCTTCTTTCTTTCAACACGTCGGCCGTTTCCCACCGAGGCAGGGTGGCCCAAAAGGAAAAACGAAAGTTTCTCCTTTTACATTTAGTAATATATACAGGAGAAGGGGTTACTAGCCCCTTGCTCCCAGCATTTTAGTCGCCTCTTACGACACGCATGGCTTACGGAGGAAGAATTCTATTCCACTTCCCCATGGAGATAAGAGGAAATAAGAACAAGAACTAGTAAAAAATTAGAAGAAAACCCAGAGGGGTGAGTATATATATGCTTGTACATGAATGTGTAGTGTGATCGAAGTGTAAGTAGAAGTAGCAAGATGTACCTGAAATCTTGCATGTTTATCTTGGAGGAGATGATGGCAGAGGGTGGCTCTGGTCTCAGTGCCCCTATATTCCTCAAACAACAATGGAGGAGTTAAGTTTCGTGTCGTCATTTTTCTATTGCTTAATCGCTTAACTTACTTGCTACACTGTTAGTGCTACACTTTATCGCTGGCTGGAGCTATAGCCTTTTTCGACTCCACTTTGATACTTTGCTACGATTTCTTTCTTTAATTCTATGGTGTTCCTCACTTTCTTTACCAAAGGACTGGCACTACACAATAATCAATAATCACACAATAATCAAGGGCCAAAAACAATGGATTGTTAAGGAATGTTTTGTATGAATTCGCAGGATAATGTTCACTCAACCAGAAACAATGCTACACTGCCTGAGAATGTGCATGGAAGGTGGGCTTGCTGGCTTTGTATGTGCGCTGGGCACTGGACAGGTTCCGTACCATCAACGAAAACAGAGCCAATCACCGAAAACGGAGCCAATATTTGCACGAAAAAAGTGCCCGAAAACTGAAATCACCGATAATGGAGATACACGAAAACGGAGGGTTGACTGTAACTGAATTCACAAACACTATGAGCAACTGCTTGTTGCTACCAACAATAACAAAACCTACAAGAATCTCTGAGACCACATCTGGACTAACACCATATCCCCTTTAAAATCAGGCATAATCACAGACAACACTGACTACTACCCTACCTTTCTCATAACCAGCCTTGGTAAATTGCCCCAAGACACTACTGAAGTTACCTTCAGACTACATAATGAGACACAGGATGGATATGGGGTGCACAATAAACTAGCCACTTTGGTGGCAAAATCTAATCTGAGACAGCTGTTAATAACTTTATAACAGCTATGATTAACATCGACTGGCATAATGAGATAGAATCATACTCAGACACTGATGAATGTAGTATTAATAATTTTCTAAAAAACCACTACCTCTATAACAAACACTGCCCTAAAAAACTAAACAGATCACAGCAAAGAGATTGAATAGTCCCTGGCTAACACCCAGCATCCTTAAATCCATTAACACAAAGCATCTAAATGAAAAACAGTACAGAATGGGTCAAATAACCAGAGACCAATCCAAATGCTACTCGTCAATCCTTACCAGCCTGATAAGAAGGTCAAAAAAATTGTATTGTGATAACAGATTACATAACATAAAAGGTGATATGAAAAAGACCTGGAAATTCTGAAATTCTAGGAACTAAAAAAGATATCCAAAAATAAAACAATCAAATTAACTAAATCAGATGAACCCCGGCTCCCACCAACTGAAACAGCAAACAGACTCAATGTTTTCTTCTCCAACATAGGAAAGAATCTAGCGAGTAAGATCATAAGCTCAAACACCTGTCCATCAGACTACGTACCTCACGGGCACCTACCCGAATACACTAATCCTAGCTCCAACCAACCCAATAGAAGTCTCACTCATCATCAACACCCTTAAAAACAAGGCAGGAGATATAAATAACTTACCACCTTTTATGTACAAAAAAGCTTCTCAAGTACTATCACCAATAATTGCAACACTAACAAATCCATCGAAACCTCCACCTTCCCATCAATTCTTAAAATAGCGAGGATCATCCCGATCCACAAAGGAGATCAAACAGACTTGAATAACTATAGAGCAATATCTAACTTACCTCTGCTCTCTAAAATCTTTGAAAAATTAATTCATAGGCATATCTATTCCTATCTCGTCTCACACAACATACTCAACCCCTGTCAGTTTGGATTCAGGACTAATAAAAGCACAAATGATGCTATTATACACATGCTAGAACTAATATACACCACTCTCGAGAATAAAGAAGTCCCGCTGGGAATCTTCATTGATTTACGTAAAGCTTTTGATACAGTCGACGATGATTTGTTGCACATTAAATTAACACACTATGGCATAAGAGGGCACTCCCTCAACTACCTAAAGTCATACCTTAGTAACAGAAGCCAATATGTGTACACATATGGAGCTAACTCTTCCACACAACCAATTACAGTTGGGGTCCCGCAAGGAAGTGTCCTTGGCCCACTCCTCTTCCTCGTTTACATCAGTGACTACCGAATGCGTCACAACTACTCAAACCCATATTATTTGCAGATGACACAACATACGTCTTCTCTCATCCAAACCCAGTCATACTAGCCAACACTGTTAATACTGAATTACAGAAAATTACAGAAAATGTCAAAGACCTGGGAGTGATCATGTCAGAGGATCTCACCTTCAAGGACCATAACACCGTAGCAATTGCATCTGCTAGAAAAATGACAGGATGGATAATGAGAACCTTCAAAACCAGGGATGCCAAGCCCATGTTGACACTTTACAGATCGCTTGTTCTATCTAGGCTGGAATATTGCTGCACACTAACTGCACCTTTCAAGGCGGGTGAAATTGCTGACCTTGAAAATGTGCAGAGAACTTTCACGGCACGCATAACTGCGATAAACCACCTCAATTACTGGGAACGCTTGAAGTTCCTAAACCTGTACTCTCTAGAACGCAGGCGGGAGAGATACATTATTATATACACATGGAAAATTCTCGAGGGATTAGTACCAAACTTGCACACGAAAATCACTCCCTACGAAAGCAAAAGACTCGGCAGGCGATGTAACATCCCCCCAATGAAGAGCAGGGGTGCCACTAGCACATTGAGGGACAACACAATAAGTGTGAGGGGCCCAAGATTGTTCAACTGCCTCCCAGCATACAGCAGGGGGATTACCAACAAACCCCTGGCTGTCTTCAAGCAGGCACTGGACAGGCGCCTAAAGTCGGTACCTGACCAGCCAGGCTGTGGTTCGTACGTTGGACTGCGTGCGGCCAGCAGTAACAGCCTGGTTGATCAGGCACTGGTCCAACATGAGGCCTGGTCACAGACGGGGCCGCGGGGGCGTTGACCCCTGGAATTCTCTCCAGGTAAACTCCAGGATGATGACTAATAAGCTAACTCTCAATACTGACAAAATCTATTTCATTCAGTTTGGAGACAGAGCAACAAATGTTCCACTTAACATAACGCTAAACGGTTCATACATCACAAGACTCACAGAGGGAGAATTCCTAGGGATCCACCTTGACAGTAGCCTCAAATTCCAGACACATATACAACAAATTTCCAAGAAAATCTCCAAAACAGTACGGATACTATCAAAGATTCGGTACTATGTTCCACAATCAGCTCTCCTTGCACTGTATCATTCACTCATCTACCCTTATCTCACCTATGGAATTTGTGCATGGGGATCAACAACATTCAATCACCTAAGACCACTAATAACCCAACAAAAAGCTGCAGTCAGAATGATAACAAATTCCCACTCCAGACAACATACTCCACCAATATTCAAAAGTCTAAAACTACTCACCGTAAAGAACATCCATACTTATTATTGTGCCTACTACATTTATAGAACACTACACTCAAACATAAACCCTCCATTCAAACTTCTCCTCACCAACCTTAACAGGACGCACGACCATAACACTAGACACAGATCACTGTTTGATGTACCCCGTGTCCATATCACACTAAAAACTATGCACATAAAGGGCCCCAAAATTTGGAATTCATTACCAGTAAATACTAAAGTAACCTGGTCTGAACATCAATTTAAGACTCTTCTCAAAAACCACATACTCACCCTAAACTAAAAACTCAATATGTACTCAATACTTAACTTTACCCAAAAATATAATTTAATTATTTACTATTGAGATAAACAACCTGCAAAATACTTTCAACTTGTCCCAATGTTATATCCCCAGATTGTTAATTTGAGTAAACTTGCTGTCTGCTATAATTAAAATACAGATGTACAACTCAAACAAACTATGATCAATTTTTCTAGTAGTATTAAATAGTCTGTAAGCCATTAAATTTAGTCCGCCCATAATG
Organism: Cherax destructor; assembly: GCA_009830355.1. Classification (NCBI taxonomy): domain Eukaryota; kingdom Metazoa; phylum Arthropoda; class Malacostraca; order Decapoda; family Parastacidae; genus Cherax; species Cherax destructor. The sequence goes on along the minus strand of WNWK01028901.1, from coordinate 8,332 downwards.
CCATGGCATGACTGGCTCTCTTTGCACTGCAACTCATTATTGTATGTAATTATATAATCTCAATGTAAACTTGCAAGGAAATAAAATTTTGAATTTGAAGGGATAGATTCAGAAGTGTCCCTGTTTGCAGATGATGTGAAGTTAATGAGGAGAAATAAATCAGATGAGGATCAGGCAGGAGTTGATAGAGACCTGGACAGGCTGGACACCTGGTCCAGCAACTGGCTTCTCGAATTTAACCCAGCCAAATGCAAAGTCATGAAGATCGGGGAAAAGCAAAGAAGACCGCAGACAGAGTATAGACTAGGTGGCCAAAGACTGCAAACCTCGCTCAAGGAGAAAGATCTTGGGGTGAGTATAACACCGAGCACATCTCATGAAGCACACATCAACCAGATAACTGCTGCAGCATATGGGCGCCTGGCAAACCTGAGAATAGCGTTCTGATACCTTAGTAAGGAATCGTTCAAGACACTGTACACCGTGTACATCAGGCCCATACTGGAGTATGCAGCAACAGTTTGGAACCCACACCTGGTCAAACACATCAAGAAATTAGAGAAAGTGCAAACAAAACGCTACTCATCAAACCTAACGAGTCTGATAAGAAGGTCAAAAAAACTGTACTATGAGAACAGATTACATAACTTAAAAGGTGATATAAAAAAGACCTGGAAAACCCTATCTGAAATTCTAGGAACAAAAAAGATATCCACAAACAGAACAATCAAACTAACAAAACCAGATGAACCCCTACTCCCACCTATTGAAACAGCAAACAAACTCAATGATTTCTTCTCCACCATAGGTAAAAAGCTGGCAAGCAAAATCCCAAGTTCTAATACTCCACTTAACGACTATCTCACTGGTACCTATCCGAACACACTATTCCTAGCCCCAACCAACCCAATAGAAGTTTCACTTATAATCAACACATTAAAAAACAAAGCAGGTGACCTAAATAACTTACCACCTTATATATACAAAAAAGCCTCTCAAGTTCTCTCACCAATTATTGCAACACGTTTTAACAAATCCATTGAATCCTCTACCTTCCCATCAATACTCAAAATAGCGAGGGTCACCCCAATACACAAGGGAGGAGATCAAGCAGACCTGAATAACTACAGGCCGATATCTAACTTACCCCTTCTCTCCAAAATCTTTGAAAAATTAATTCATAGACAAATATATTCCTACCTCACCTCCAACAACGTACTCAACCACTGTCAATTTGGATTCAGGCCTAATAAAAATACAAATGATGCCATTATACACATGTTAGAAATAATTTACACCGCCCTTGAGAAAAAGAAATCCCAGTGGGAATCTTCATTGATTTACGTAAAGCTTTTGATACAGTTGACCATGATCTGTTACACTTAAAATTATCGCACTATGGTATAAGAGGACACTCCTTAAACTACCTAAAATCATACCTTAGCAACAGAAACCAATATGTGTACACTAATGGAGCTAGCTCCACCGCGCAAACTATTACCGTAGGGGTCCCACAGGAAGTGTTCTTGGCCCACTACTCTTTCTCATTTACATTAACGACCTACCAAATGCATCTCAACCTACTCAAACCCATACTTTTGCAGATGACACTACACGTTATCTCTCACCCAAGCCCGAACACACTAGCCAACACTGCAAATACTGAATTGCAGAAAATATCTACCTGGATGATGACCAACAAACTTACTCTCAATATTGATAAAACCTATTTTATCCAGTTTGGGAACAGAGCTGCAAACGCACCACTTAACATAATGATACGGGTCCCTATCGCAAAACTCACAGAGGAAAATTCTTAGGAATACATCTTGACAGTGGCCTCAAATTTCAGACACACATACAACAAATCTCCAAGAAAGTCTCAAAGACCGTGGGAATACTATCCAAGATACGGTACTATGTTCCACAACCAGCTCTCCTTACCTATATCACTCACTCCATTTACCCCCTACCTCACCTATGGAATCTGCGCATGGGCTCTACATCAATAACTCATCTCAGACCACTAATAACACAACAAAAGGCAGCAGTTAGAATGATAACAAATTCTCACTCCAGGCAACATACTCCACCAATATTCAAAAACCTAAACTTACTCACCATACAAGACATCCATACTTTTTACTGTGCCTATTACATACATAGAACACTCTATGCAGATATTAACCCACCACTCAAACTTCTCCTTACTAATTTTAACAGGACACATGACCATAACACTAGACACAGATCACTCCCGATGTTCCCCGTGTCCACCTAACACTATGTAAAAACTCAATGCACATAAAAGGCACGAAAATTTGGAATTCATACCTGTCATTGCCAAAGAAACCCTACCTGTACCCCAATTCAAAACGATGCTAAAAAACCACCTTCTCACCCAAAGATAATTGCTCCATATCAACCATTCCCAGCAAAAGTAGAATAATCACTTAACGTAAACCTGACTTTAAAGTCATTGTAATGTATGAATGAACGATTGAATGAATGAATGTAAAACCTGTTATGAATAATACTTACTAGCTAATTATTCCCAACACTTATATTATAACGACCCACGTAAACTAACTGCAATGCAATTAATTGTTTTAAATTGTTATCTCACTCAATTAGTTGCATTGCTGCAATAAATACTACAATTAATTGATATGTTCAACTTATATTCAAACTTTAAAACTTAGATAACAACTTTACTTATTTTATAAATTATCAACCATAACTTTTTATTATTTTATTATTACTATTGCTTTAATTTGTTTTAATCTGATTTAATTAATTTTATAATGAAGACAAAAGTACAAAACTATGTTCAAATTTCATAGCTTAAATACTCACCTTTACTCATTGTATACTATCTACAATAATTCTTACAATCTAGTTTTAAGTTAATTTTAAGTCTGCCCAAAATGCCCTGCATACTAGGGGGCTTTTGGCATGTAACCTCATGTAATCTCAATAACCAAATGTAATTCTTTGTATCATGTCCAAATAAAAATTATTATTATTATTATTATTATAAGGCTAGTTCCAGAGCTAAGGGGAATATCCTACGGAAGAAAGGCTAGAAATCGGCCTGACGACACTGGAGGACAGGAGGGTTGGGAGACATGATAACGACATACAAAATACTGCGTGGAATAGACAAGGTGGACAGAGACAGGATGTTCCAGAGAGGGGACACAGAAACAAGGGGTCACAATTGGAGTTGAAGACTCAGATGAGTCAAAGGGATGTCAGGAAATATTTCTTCAGTCAAGAGTAGTCCAGGAAGTGGAATAGTCTAGCAAGTAATGTAGGGAGGCAGGAACCATACATAGCTTTAAGGCGAGTATGATAAAACTCATGGAGCAGGGAGAGGACCCAGCAGCGGTCAGTGAAGAGCAGGGCCAGGAGCTGAGTCTCAACCCCTGCAACCACAATTGGGTGAGTACTAGCATGCAGTCAGTGGTGCACTAGCATGCACAGCCAGTGGTGCACTAGCATGCACAGTCAGTGGTGCACAAACCTTAGATTATCGTTCCGTTACCTTAACAAGGAATCGTTCAAGACACTGAACCGTGTACGTCAGGCCCATACTAGAATATGCAGCACCAGTCTGGAACCCACACCTGGTCAAGCACGTAAGGAAACTAGAGAAAGTGCAAAGGTTTGCGACAAGGTTGTTCCACAACTCAGGGGTCTGTCTTATGAAGAAAGGTTGAGGGAAATTGGACTAACAACACTGGAGGAAAGAAGGTCAGAGGAGACATGATAACGACATACAAAATACTGGGGAATTGACAAGGTAGATAGTGACAGGTTGTTTCAGAGAGGGAACACAGAAACAAGGGGACACAACTGGAAGCTGAAGACTCAGATGAGTCAAAGGGATGTCAGGAAACATTTCTTCAGCCACAGAGTAGTCAGGAAGTGGAATGGACTAGAGAAAGATATAGTGGAGGCAGGAACCATACATAGTTTTAAGACAAGGTATGATAAAGCTCATGGAGCAGGGAGAGCAGAACCCAGTAGCAGACAGCAAGAGGCGGGGCCAGGAGCTGAGTCTCGACCCTTGCAACACAATTAGGTGAGTACAATTAGGTGAGTACTAGCATGCACAGTCAATGGTGCACTAGCATGCACAGTCAGTGGTGCACTAGCATGCACAGTCAGTGGTGCACTAGCATGACAGTCAGTGGTGCACTAGCATGCACATTCAGTGGTACTAGCATGCAGTCAGTGGTGCACTAGCATGAGGTCAGTGGTGCACTAGCATGCAGTCAGTGGTGCACTAGCATGCACAGTCAGTGGTGCACTAGCATGCACAGTCAGTGGTGCACTAGAGAAGAGGGAAGAAGACCGCTGACAGAGTACAAGCTAGGCGGACAAAGGCTACAAACCCGGCAAAGGAGAAAGACCTTGGAGTGAGATAACGCCAAGCACGTCTCCGGAGGCACACATCAACCAGATAACTGCGGCAGCATATGGGCGACTGGCAAACCTAAGATTAGCGTTCCGTACCTTAACAAGGAATCGTTCAAGACACTGTATACCGTGTACGTCAGGCCCATACTAGAATATGCAGCACCAGTCTGGAACCCACACCTGGTCAAGCACGTAAGAAACTAGAGAAAGTGCAAAGGTTTGCGACAAGGTTAGTTCCACAACTCAGGGTCTGTCCTATGAAAGAAAGGCTGAGGGAAATAGGACTAACAACACTGGAGGAAAGAAGGGTCAGAGGAGACATGATAACGACATACAAAATACTGCAGGAATCGACAAGGTAGCCAGTGACAGGATGTTCCAGAGAGGGAACCCAGAAACAAGGGGACACAACTGGAAGCTGAAGACTCAGATGAGTCAAAGGGATGTTAGGAAGCATTTCTTCAGCCACAGAGTAGTCAGGAAGTGGAATAGTCTAGAGAAAGACATAGTGGAGGCAGGAACCATAAACAGTTTTAAGACGAGGTATGATAAAGCTCATGGAGCAGGGAGAGCAGATACCCAGTAGCGGGCAGCGCAGAGGCGGGGCCAGGTCTGTTTGAAGTCCTGCTTGGTCCTCCTCCGATGTGATTCTCCTCATTAATTTCACATCATCTGCGAACAGAGACACTTCTGAGTCTATCCCATCTGTCATGTCATTTACATATACCAAGAATAACACTGGTCCTAGGACTGACCCCTGCGGAACGCCGCTCGTCACAGGTGCCCACTGTGATACCTCATCACGCACCATGACCCGTTGTTGCCTAACTGTGAGGTATTCCCTGATCCATTCCAGTGCCCTTCCTGTTATATGTGCTTGTTCCTCCAACTTCTTTACTAATCTCATGTGAGGAACTGTGTCGAGGCTTCCTGCAGTCAGGTGTGTGTGTGTAAGGAAACACATCAAATGTTTCCGCCCCGCCGGGGATTGAACCCGGGCCCTCCGTGCGTGAAGCGAGAGCTTTAACCAGGCCACGGGGCTGTTTGTGAACAGTGACCCTCTCATAACCCCTCACCCTGTTCCTCACCTACCCAACTCCCAGCGTCGGCGATGGCGGGGGTGTGCGGGATCGCGGGAGCTTCCACTGCAGGAACAGCGCCGTGGAATCGACTACGAGGCGCTGTCAGGTGTGCCACAGGCGGTGTGCACTCGGTTCCTCAGGCTTCGGCATACGTGCGCACGGTGGATGTCTTGGACCCGGGGGGCTCCATGTGGGAGCGGCCAGCAGCGCCTCTCAGCGGACGGAGGGCCTGGGATCTGCAATCAAATTGGCGTTCACCTGGGATCTGCAATCAAATTGGCGTCCACCTGGGATCTGCAATCAAATTGGCGTCCACCTGGGATCTGCAATCAAATTGGCGTCCACCTGGGATCTGCAATCAATGGCGTCCACCTGGGATCTGCAATCAAATTGGCGTCCACCTGGGATCTGCAATCAAATTGGCATCCACCTGGGATCTGCAATCAAATTGGCGTCCACCTGGGATCTGCAATCAAACTAGCGTCCACCAGGACGTTGACACGTCCCCAGGGCTGCTCTCCCTCGGGCTGCTAGCGATGGTGCTCCTGCAAGCAGCAGATCCTGGTGCAACCTGCTGCTGTTTGCAATGGCTGTCTGGCTGTCCTGCCGAAGAGGACAGGCACCTTGCAACATCTGTTGTTGGGGCAATGGATGCATTCCCTAGAATATTGCTCATTACTCTGTCATTTGTTTACCATGTATGGACGTGTTTATGATTCATTACCTTTGTAACTGTCATGATTGTGACCAGCTCTACCTGGAGCTCACTACCTTTGCAACTTGTCATGATTGTGACCAGCTCTACCTGGAGCTCATTACCTTTGCAACTTGTCATGATTGTGACCAGCTCTACCTGGAGCTCATTACCTTTGCAACTTGTCATGATTGTGACCAGCTCTATTTCATTACCTTTGTAACTTGTCATGAGTGTGACCAGCTCTACCTGGAGCTCATTACCTTTGCAACTTGTCATGATTGTGACCAGATCTAGTTCATTACCGCTGTAACTTGTTCAGCTATCAAAACTTTGGAGTCCAGTCTCTGGACCAATTATGTACCTCTGTAATCTTTGACTACCGCCCACAGGATGGGTATGGGGTATAATAAAGATATTAAACTAACTCCCATACCACTCCCATCTCTATCCTAAGTTTATTACAAAGTCTGCTGCAATAATTGATACAGATTAAACTATAACAGAGCATTCTAGTTTATGGTTTATTAAGCCGATAATTAGGAAAAAATATACCTTATTTTTTATGATTGTGGATTGAAAATGGAGAAGAGGTTCACAAGGGCGATGGAGAGGTGATTAATGAACACGGAAACGTTCTTTTACCATCTACACTTCCTACAGTTTTTATATTAGACTTTTCAAAATGGGATTTCTTAAAAATAGTGAAAATTCTGGTGGTTAAATGGGCAGTTTATGTAAATCAATGATTAGTATAGAAGATACACTACAAATTAACCACAACGTTCATGCCTGAATAATAATAATAATAATATAGTCAAATTAAGAACTATACCGAAAAGTCATACAATACTTCTGAGAGAGATGCAGTATCAATGAACAAACTTTAGGGTAAGTGAAGAGTAGGATTACAAGAGTAGGGTGTACAAGGGTAGGGTGTACAAGAGTAGGGTGTACAAGGGTAGGGTGTACAAGGGTAGGGTGTACAAGGGTATGATGTACAAGAGTAGGGTGTACAAGAGTAGGGTGTACAAGAGTAGGGTGTACAAAAGTAGGGTATACAAGAGTAGGGTTACAAGGGTAGGGTGTACAAGGGTAGTGTCAAAGTAGGGTTTACAAGGGTAGGGTGTACAAGGGTAGGGTGTACAAGGGTAGGGTGTACAAGGGTAGGGTGTACAAGGGTAGGGTGTACAAGAGTAGGGTGTGACAAAGAGTAGGGTGTACAAGGGTAGGGTGTATAAGGGTAGGGTGTACAAGGGTAGAGTGACAAGAGTAGGGTGTACAAGAGTAGGGTGGACAAGGGTAGGGTGTACAAAGGTAAGGTGTACAGAGTAGGTGTACAAGAGTAGGGTGTATAAGGGTAGAGTGTACAAGTGTAGGGTGTACAAGGGTAGGGTGTACAAGGGTAGGATGTATGAGTAGGTGTACAAGAGTAGGGTGACAAGAGTGGGTGTACAAGAGTAGGGTGTACAAGGTAGGGTGTACAAAGTAGGGTGTACAAAGTAGGGTGTACAAAGGGTAGGGTGTACAGGTAGAGTGTACAAGAGTAGAGGGTGTACAAGGGTAGGGTGTGCAAGAGTAGGTGTACAAGGTAGGGTGTAAAGAGTAAGGTGTACAGAGTGGTAGGGGTACAAGGTAGGGTGTACAAGGGTGGGTGTACAAGTGTAGGTGTTCAAGGGTAGACTGTACAAGGTAGAGTGTACAAGAGTAGGGTGTACAAGTAGAGTTTACAAGAGTAGGGTGTACAAAGGTAGGGTGTACAAGGTAGGGTGTAAAGGGTAGGGTGTAGAAGGGTAGAGTGTACAAGTGGGGTGTAGAAGGGTGTACAAGGGTGTACAAGGTGTAAGGGTGTACAAGGGTAGAGTGTACAAGAGGTAGAGTAGGTGTACAAAGGGTAAAAAAAGGCACAATACCGTGACTGGAACAATACACATAACCGCACATATAAAAAGATTAGATTTTGCCACCGAAGTGGCTAGTTTGTGCACCCCATATGTGGACGGTAGCGCAAGAGCATATGGATACACAAAAGGCCTTGGCACTAGGCCCCAAAGGGGTTAACAATTGTACATTTGGATTTATATCTACATTTCAATTATCTGTTACAAGCAAATTTAGGAAATTTGCTTAG
>WNWK01028900.1:0-24909 GCA_009830355.1 Cherax destructor | reverse complement strand
CGGGTCACATGGTGGCATGGTAAACCAAAGCTCCCCCCTTTCATGCATGGGGGCCCCGGGTTCAATTCTCTTTGGGGCCAAACATTTCGAAGTGCCACACACACACACATATATAAAAAACGGGCCCTAGTGTCTAATCGACATTTCCTGGGAAAAAAAAATATTGCTAACTAACACACACACACACACACACACAAAACACAAAAAATCCCGTAAGGAAACTAAAAAAAGTGAAAAGGGTTTTGGGACGGGGGAAAAAGGCCAAAACCTGGGGGAAAAAAGGGGTTCAAGGGGCATGATGGAAATCCCAAAATACTGCGGGGAATTGACAAGGTAGATAGTGACAGGTTGTTTCAGAGGGAACACAGAAAAAAGGGCCCAAACTGGAAGCTAAAGCTCAGAAAAAGTAAAAGGGATGTAAAGGCTTTTCTTCAACCCAAGGGGAATGATAAAAAAAGGGGAATGGACTAGAAAAAAGATATAGTGGGGGAAAAATTTTTTACATATTTTTAAGAAAAAGGTTTTAAAAAACTAATGGAGCAGGGGGCGGGCCCAGTAGCAAAACGGGAAGGGGGGGGCCCAGGAGCTGAGTCTCTCCCTGCAACCACTTGGGGTGAATTAGGTGAGTACATACACCAGCGAGGAAAAGGGGGAGAACAGTGAGAGGGGGAAAAGGGGAGAATCGATTTTTAAATCTAGGGCCCCTTCAGGAAGTCATGAAAAAACGGGAAAAAAGGATTAAAGGTATTATGTTACCCTTGGGGGGGCCGTAAAAAGGTAAAAAAATTTTCAAATCAAGGGGGTTATAAAAAGGGAAAAAAAATGGCCCCCAAAGTAATCTTAAAGGGAAAATCACCCCAAAATCATGACCCTCAGGAAAGAAAGCACAGGCTGAGGGCGCTAAAAAAATCCAAATGTATACCTGTAGTAAACCCCTGACTGTCTGCATAGACACCCCATCCCTTTTTGGCTGAGTTAATATTTTGCCCCAATGCTAGCCCCCTTATTTTCCCCAAAAGGGCAACCTTTAGAAAACCCCGTCAGTCTGTGACCCCCTCCTCCCCCTCTCTTGGCCCCCAGACTTCTCAAAACAGGCCTAACTCCCCCCCTCGCAAGGCTTTAAGACCACAGTTTTGTACCCCCCCCTTTTAAACCCAAAAAAAGTAAGACCCCCCCCAAAACCACCTTTTGTTTCCCGCTTCCCAAAAGAAAAGCCCCAAAATAAACGTCCGAAACCTGGTCGGGACGGGAATGCAGGAAGAAAGGGGGGCCCTAAAAGAGGGAAAAGAAAGCGAAGGGGGAGAGAGGGAGACAGCGAGGAGTCCCCCAGGCCCGAAGCGGGAAGGACAAACACCCCCCGGGCCCCCAGAGGGCATCCAACCCCAAAAACCCCAAAGGCAACCATACATTTTAACCCCCACACACACATCTTTCCCCCTTTTTCCCTCCCCCCAAAAACCCCAAAAACCCCCACCCCTTTTCCCCCATCCAAACCCCACCCCCCCAAACCCTTACCCCAACCATAAAACCCCACCCCCTATGCAGCAACCCCCTATGGGCCCCCTCCCCAAAACCCCCAACCCCCCAAGATCCTCCCGGGGCCCCAAGTTTTGGGAAATGAGGGGGGGGTTTTGGGGTTACACAAATGCGGATAAAATAAAAATAAAATAAAAAGGGGAATGAAAGAATAGGTAAAATTTCCCCCGGGGCATCTGGAGCCCTTAAAACAAAACTCAATGAGGCAATAAAAAGGGGAAATTTTCCCCACAGGGATATAACCCTGGGGAAAGATAAAAAGGGAACGGGGAGGAGGGGGGGCCCACTGCTCAGGGAAAACCAGGAAATTCGGGGAAATGGAAGGAATAGGGGGTGGTAGAAAGGGCCTTTATAGTAGGTCCCAAAAAAAATCTGAAAAAAAGATAGTCTTTGCAGTGATGTAAAACCCACGGGGCCCAAAAAGGGGAAAAGGGGAATACAAGAAACAACAGGGGCAATGGTGGGACACTCTTTGGGGGTGGCACCATATGGTGCTGAGCTTTGAGTACATTTAGAGATACAGGTGGAGAGGGAAAACGGTACTGAAAGACACAAACCAGACTTTAAAAGAGGGACTACACGGGTATGAGGAATTTCCTGCAGGAGGTTCAGTGGGAAAGGGAAATGGAAGGACAGTCAGTAAATGAAATGATGGAATACGTAGCGACAAAGTGCAAGGAGGCAGAGGAACAGTTTATACCCAAAGGAAAAGATTAAATGGGAAGGCCAGAAAAGCCCTGGTACCGAAAGGTGCAGGGCAGCAAAGACTCAGAGTGTCAGAGAATGGAAAAGGTAAGAAGGCAAACAACCCAAGTAAAAAAAGAGATTAGTCGAAGAGCTAGAAACGAGTACACACTGGTATGGAGGGAGGCCCAAAAACAGTAGAAAATGACATAGCATCAAAAGTCAAGTCTGACCCGAAACTGATGTACAGTCACATCAGAAGGAAGACAACAGTCAAGGACCAGGTGATAAGGCTGAGGAGAGAAGATGGGGAACTCACAAGTAATGATCAAAGGTATGTGAGGAGCTCAACTCTAGGTTTAAGAAAGTATTCACAGTGGAGGCAGGAAGGCAGCTGGGTAGACAGGACAGAGTGCATCAAACAATGCAGTTGTGTGTATGCTGGAGGGCATACACACAACTGAGGAGGTGAAGCACTTACTCAGTGACCTTGATACCTCAAAGGCGATGGATCTGGACAATATCTCCCTGTGGGTCCATCGGGAAGGAGCTGAGGTACTGAGTGTGCCACTTACCATAATATTCAACACATCCCTTGAAACTTGGCAGCTACCTGAGATATGGAAAAAGGCCAATGTAGTCCCCATCTTTAAAAAAGGAGACAGAAAAGAGGCACTAAACTATAGACCGGTGTCACTTACGTATATAGTGTGCAAAGTCTTGGAGAAAATCATCAGAAAAACAATGGTGGAGCATCTGGAGCTGAACAGGATAATCAACGCCAGACAGCAAGGATTCAGGGAAGGCAAATCCTTTGTAACAATCATCCTGGAGTTCTATGATAAAGTAACAGAGGTAAGACAAAAGAGAGAAGGGTGGGTTGATTGCATTTTTCTGGACTGCAGGAAGGCCTTCGACACAGTTCCTCATATGAGATTAGTAAAGAAGTTGGAAGAACAAGCGTGTATAACAGGAAGGGCACTGGAATGGATCAGGGAATACCTCACAGGGAGACAACAATGGGTCATGGTGCGTGATGAGGTATCACAGTGGGCGTCTGTGACGAGCGTGGTACCGCAGGGGTCAGTCCTAGGACCAGTGCTATTCTTGGTATATGTGAATGACATGACAGACGGGATAGACTCAGAAGTGTCTCTGTTCGCAGATGGTGTGAAATTAATGAGGAGAATCACATCGGATGAGGACCAAGCAGGACTTCAAAGAGACCTGGACAAGCTTGACATCTGGTCTAGCAATTGGCTTCTCCAATTTAATCCCACCAAATGCAAAGTCATGAAGATCGGAGAAGGGCAAAGAAGACCGCTGACAGAGTATAGGTTAGGTGGACAAAGGCTACAAACCTCGTCAAAGGAGAAAGACCTTTGGGTGAGTATAACACCAAGCACGTCTCCGGAAACACACATCAACCAGATAACTGCGGCAGCATATGGGCGACTGGCAAACCTAAGATTAGCGTTCCGTTACCTTAACAAGGAATCGTTCAAGACACTGTACACCGTGTACGTCAGGCCCATACTAAAGTATGAAGCACCAGTCTGGAACCCACACCTGGTCAAGCACGTCAAGAAATTAGAGAAAGTGCAAAGGTTTGCGACAAGGTTAGTTCCACAACTCAGGGGACAGTCCTATGAAGAAAGGTTGAGGGAAATAGGACTAACAACATTGGAGGACAGAAGGGTTAGAGGAGACATGATAACGACATACAAAATAATGCGGGGAATCGACAAGATAGATAGTGACAGGATGCTCCAGAGAGGGAACACAAAAACAAGGGGGCACAACTGGAAGCTGAAGACTCAGATGAGTCAAAGTTATGTTAGAAAGCATTTCTTCAGCCATAGAGTAGTCAGGAAGTGGAATAGTCTAACGAACGGTATAGTGGAGGCGGGAACCATACATAGTTTTAAGACAAGGTATGATAAAGCTCATGGAGCAGGGAAAGCAGAGACCCAGTAACGGACAGCGAAGAGGCGGGGCCAGGAGCTGAGGCTCGACTCCTGCAACCATAATTAGGTGAGTACATACACACATACACAGGAGCTATGACTCGACCCCTGCAACCACAACTAGGTGAGTACAACTAGGTGAATACATACACACACACACACGTGTGTGTGTGGTAATGCTTTATTTACAGGGAGCAAAGTCAGGGTATTTTTCCAGAACTACTATTTTTCAGAACTACTAAATGCCTCAAATGATGTAGTTGAAGTATTAGCAATAAGGGTCGAGAATCAAAACCTGGTCATCGTGGTTGTCTACAAGCCCCCGGATGCAACGTCCCAACAATTCCAGGAACAGCTTCTAAAAATTGACCACTGTCTGGAAAATCTTCCATCTCCTGCCATCAACATCTTCCTACTTGGGGATTTCAACCTCAGGCAACTAAAATGGAGGAACATTGCAAACAATGTGGTAGCAGAGATAACACCAGGAGGCAGCTCAGATGAAAATTCACACATGCATGAACTTTTAAATCTTTGCACCAAGTTCACCTTGAACCAGCATATAGTAGAGCCCACAAGATTAGAGAATACGCTGGACCTCATCTTCACCAACAATGATGATCTGATACGAAATGTCATCATATCAAAAACAATATACTCAGATCACAACATAATAGAGGTCCAGACATGCATGGATGGAGCCCCAGATCAACAAAATGTGATCAGCCGCGAGGGAGCCTTCTCCAAATTCAACTTCAATAACAAAAACATAAGGTGGGACCAAGTAAACCAAGTCCTAAATGATATAAACTGGGAAGATTGCCTAAGCATCACGGATCCTAACCTATGTCTAGACCAAATTAACTCTGTGGCACTAGAGGTTTGCTCAAGGCAAATTCCCTTTAGGAAAAGAAGGAGAAGATGCAAATTAGAAAGAGAGAGGCGCTCCCTATACAGGCGAAGGCAAAGAATAACGGAGCGGCTACAGGAGGCCAATATATCTGAAATACGTAGGGAGACACTAGTCAGAGAAATAGCAAACATCGAATTAAAACTAAAGGAATCCTACAGGAATCAAGAAACGCGGGAAGAACAAAAAGCTATAAATGAAATTGAAACAAACCCAAAGTATTTCTTTTCTTATGCAAAATCAAAGTCGAGAACAACATCCAGTATTCGGCCCCTACTTAAACTGGATGGGTCCTACACAGATGACAGCAAGGAAATGAGTGTGTTACTTAAGTCCCAATATGACTCAGTTTTTAGCGAGCCGCTAACCAGACTGAAAATCGAAGACCTAAATTAATTTTTTATGAGAGTGCCACAGAACTTGACAGACGCATGCCTATCTGACATCACCACGACGCCAAATGACTTCGAAAAGGCAATAAATGACATGCCCATGCACTCCGCTCCATGCCCAGACTCATGGAACTCCGTGTTCATCACGTGCTTTTAACATCCTATGGAGAGGGAGCATGAACACTGGAGTCGTCCCGCAGTTACTAAAAACAACAGACATAGCCCCACTCCACAAAGGGGGCAGTAAAGCAATAGCAAAGAACTACAGACCAATAGCGCTAACGTCCCATATCATAAAAATCTTTGAAAGGGTTCTAAGAAGCAATATCGCCACTCATCTTGATACTCATCAATTGCACAACCCAGGGCAACATGGGTTTTAGAGGAGGCCGCTCCTGTCCGTCCCAACTACTGGACCACTACGACAAGGTCCTGGATGCTCTAGAAGACAAACAAAATGCAGATGATATATACACAGACTTTGCAAAAAGCCTTTGACAAGTGTGACCATGGTGTAATAGCACACAAAATGCGTGATAAAGGAATAACAGGAAAAGTTGGTAAATGGATCTATAATTTCCTAACAAGTAGAACACAATGAGTAGTAGTCAACAGAGTAAAGTCTGAGGCGGCTACAGTGAAAAGCTCTGTTCCACAAGGCACAGTACTCGCTCCCATCCTGTTCCTCATCCTCATATCGGACATAGACAGGGATATAAGCCACAGTGCCGTGTCTTCCTTTACAGATGACACCCGAATCTGTATGACAGTGTCCACCATTGAAGACACTGCAAGACTCCAAGCAGACATAAACCAAATCTTTAAATGGGCTGCAGAAAACAATATGAAGTTCAATGATGAGAAATTTCAATTACTCAGATACGGAAAAAGTGAAGAAATTAAAATCTCATCGGAGTACAAAACTAATTCAAACCACACAATAGAGCGAAAAACTAATGTCAAAGACCTGGGAGTGATCATGTCAGAGGATCTCACCTTCAAGGACCATAACACCGTAGCAATTGCATCTGCTTGAAAAATGACAGGATGGATAATGAGAACCTTCAAAACCAGGGATGCCAAGCCCATTTTGACACTTTACAGATCGCTTGTTCTATCTAGGCTGGAATATTGCTGCACACTAACTGCACCTTTCAAGGCGGGTGAAATGGCTGACCTTGAAAATGTGCAGAGAACCTTCACGGCACGCATAACTGCGATAAACCACCTCAATTACTGGGAACGCTTGAAGTTCCTAAACCTGTACTCTCTAGAACGCAGGCGGGAGAGATACATTATTATATACGCATGGAAAATTCTCAAGGGATTAGTACCAAACTTGCACACGAAAATCACTCCCTACGAAAGCAAAAGACTCTGCAGGCGATGTTACATCCCCCCAATGAAGAGCAGGGGTGCCACTAGCACGTTGAGGGACAACACAATAAGTGTCAGGGGCCCAAGATTGTTCAACTGCCTCCCAGCATACATCAGGGGGATTACCAACAAACCCCTGGCACCTAAAGTCGGTACCTGACCAGCCAGGCTGTGGTTCGTAGGTTGGACTGCGTGCGGCCAGCAGTAACAGCCTGGTTGATCAGGCTCTGGTCCAACATGAGGCCTGGTCATAGACCGGGCCGCGGGGGCGTTGACCCCTGGAATTCTCTCCAGGTAATATACCACTGTGGATAAAATACTTTGACATATCTTAAGCATTTCTGAGTGAGTTGTCTCAGAATTCATTAATTTTATCGCACTCCAGTACATAATGACGCAGGGTGTGACAATAATCCAACTGACAAAGTTTACATTTTCTTTGGTCTACATCTGGTGGTGGTGATTTAACCTGCCAAAGATACTTGTAACTCA
Source organism: Cherax destructor (assembly GCA_009830355.1). Classification (NCBI taxonomy): domain Eukaryota; kingdom Metazoa; phylum Arthropoda; class Malacostraca; order Decapoda; family Parastacidae; genus Cherax; species Cherax destructor. The sequence continues at coordinate 17,551 of WNWK01028900.1, read as the reverse complement.
GCCGGAGGCGGGCGGTATTGACATCCAAGAGCATGCTTATTTTGTTGGATGCACCATAGACATGTGGCTCCTTCTGCATTATAGAATGATGATAGATGGACTGGCTTGTGTCAATCTCCCTGAGTCTTAAGTCAATAAAATTCAGTTGAAGTTCTTTTCGTATTATTGTTCTCAAACTGCTAACTGACAAGCCAAGATTGTAATCTACCCCCTCTTTGAAAGCATAAAACTTAGCCAATTTTTCAGTTCTATCATGCATCTGACGACCAATGTGAGATGGAATCCACAGCATATGCACTTTAATTCTACTATCCACAATCCTACCATACCTGTGTCTGGCTTCTGACACAAGCATGCCACAATTTATACTTAATGAGTTGAGAGCATTTATGGATGACAGAGAATCAGTTACAATAAAAGAGTCAACCTTAGATACATGGACGCATTTGAGTGCAATGAGTATGGCAAATAGTTCTGTCTGAAGGGTAGAGGCCCAGTTATTGATGCGTGCTCCAATTTATTTAAGAGAGCCATCACTCTGTATGACAACAGCAGCACTACCAGCTGCACCAGTGGATTGGTGAACAGAACCATCAACGTAAATAATTTGTGAGAGAATGTGCTGTGTGACTAAGTTATCAGTATAGCTTAAGGCATCATGTTTGGCTTCAAGGCGAAGTTTTGGTTGTGATTTTAGAAGTAGTTTGGGGGGAAATGGAGGGAAGGTAGTTTGGAAAGGGTTAATATTCCATGGAGCGGAGAAGTTGCCTTACTTGACATAGATCATTTATCTGATTCATGCGGAGGTCAGTTCCAGTATTTTCGATCCATCTGGAGTGATGTTCACCAGTGCTGAGAAAAGTTTGAAGAGCTTCTGTGCATAGGTTTGAATGGGCTTGCCTGAGCATATTAACCCCAATTAGGATATTTCTTTCAGTAACACGATCTCTGATGCTTGGAATATCAAGTTCTTTCTGAATATTTAAAATTTTGGCAGTACGAGGGCATCCTAAAATGATCCTCATTGCTTCGTTCTGCAGTTTTTCCAGCCCTCCAAGCTTCCAGTCAGACACACAAGAGCAAGTAGTGGAGCAGCATAATCAACCAATGATCTAATATAAGCAAGATACATCATTTTCACAATTTTAACATTAGCACCATACCTGGGGTGAAACACTGCCACAACTCAAAGTGCTCTCAGCCTTTCTTTGTATTGACCACAAAATCTCGTTACAACAGGTCCAAGTAGTGGAGCCTCAAAGCCTAGATACCAGTACCTTCTTACTAAAAAATCTGTGACCTAAATTTCTTAGAAACTACTAGTCTAACTTTGGACTTCTCCCTACCTCCTTACTAGTCTCATTGCAGGTTGTGTTTAATTTCATATTTGACTGGGCGATCTGAGTGGGATTCACCCATGGCTGCCTAAAAAACGAAGGGGTAAGGCAATTTCTCGCGCGGATATAAGAATTTTTCGAAAAAAATATGGATTTTGTTTACAGAAAAATAGTGTAAGAATCTGTCAACATTTTGGTGAAAACCCCATCGTAATACGATGTTTCTAAAGCAATTTATAGCTATTTGAAACATGGCTGGTGACGATCCGCCAGGTAGAATTTTTTTTTTTTTAATTTTCTGTCTATTTTTCTTTCTAATACACTAAATTTACAACTCATCATTATTACAAAAAAAAACATTTGTAATAAACGACTGTTTGGGATACTAAGTAAAATATCAGATTTTCAATATTTATTATATTATATTAATATAAAAACATATAATCTGAATAAAATCAAACTTTATAATTTGTGTAAAAACATTTATATACACAAAAATCATAGTACAGTAAAATATCACAAGCAAATCATATACTTAGTGCAGTGTCACATCCACACATGTCACACAGGAAACATTTTGGTGGGAGGGGAGATTGGAGGCAGGAAGGTCGGTAAGGTCATGAGAGAGGTACGTAGGTGGTGGAAGGGTAGGGATTTGTTGCGGTGTGAGGATCTATTGAGGTTTCTTTTAGTAGTTAGGAGCCTGGTAGAGTGAAGGTGAGTAGGTTGGATAGAGTGGGGAAGGGGGGGGGTAGTGCAGGGGGAAGGTATTTATCCAATGTATAATTTGAAGTTGGTGTGGTACTGGTTGATGAGGCTGAGGGTACCGCCAAGGGTTCGAGAAACAGGGTATAGGTTTTTATTGGGAATTTTGGCATCTCGGGCACAATTGTGCCTGATGGGAATAATAAGGGAGCGGTTCTGTCTGAAATGTGGTGGTCTCGAGACTGCGTATCATGTAGTTTATTTTTGCGAGGAGCTGGGTGGGGTTAGGGAATGGTTTAGTGGAGTATTGAAAGGGTAGGGCGGGGGTTTGTCGACCCTAAGAGCTTTAAGTATAAATGTGGGGGTTTGTCCTGAGGATGTACGACGGGCGGTAGCGTATTTGGTAGTAGAATTCATACATATTTCGTGGAGTGTGAGAGAGGCCCCAGGTGACGTCCGCATTAGAGCTTCAGCGGCAGGGTTTTACAGGACTCGGTGTCGTAATCAAGTGGTTTACGAAGGGAGATGGTGTAATGCTTTTCCTCTGGGATATCGGAATCTTACTGTCGCGATTTTATTAGGGAAAGGGGAGGGTGCGGTAGTCGAGTGAGAGGGCTGGTCAGGGTAGCTGGGGGAGGGTTCAGAGAGTGTGTGTGGCTGTATCTAAGGGTTTTTACAGGGTGTCAGGGGATAGGCGGGTGGTTTGGTTTTTGATGCTTCATTGTTCAGGCAGTTTCTCTGTGTTTGTCTGACGGCATTTTTTTAAAAAAGTATGTGGGTGGGGGGGACTCGGTAGAAGATGGGGGGAGATTTGGGGGTGTCAGGGGTATATCACCTGTTCCTTACCGTGGGCGTCAACACAGTTTTGCGGCGCCTCCTGTGTGTGGACACAGGTTTTTTTTCATGAGTAATGGTAAGACAGGTTCCCATGACCTAGAATGTATGTTGGGCGTGTGTGTGAGTGTGGTGTCTGTTTTGTTTTCATGTTACACATTTCACTTGCAAGGCCAGCATTGCCTAGGAGTCTATGTTGCCATGGTGCCATGGTTCTCATGGTATAGGCTGACCTTGTAGCACCTGGTTAGTAGGTGTGTTTAAGTTATCATGTATGTTAGGTGTTGTGGAAGTGTTATAATGAAATGTACCTTAGGAAGAAGGTTGTCTTAATATTGGTGTGTTGGAGGCCACTCTATTTGACAACGACCATTTCTAGGCTTTTCTGTAATCTCTTTTCTAATGAGTATTTTATGAGTTTTACATCAGAGGTAGGGATGGAGGGGAGAAGGGTTGTCAAGTTTGTGTGAGTGTTATTTACTTATGGGAGTCTATTAACTTTTAGTAATAGCCTCTGGAGACCGGGGAGGAGGAGTGGAAAAATATGGGTTGTGATGGTATAACATTGTAAAGTTTAGGTGAGATGCTTTGTTTGGTACTATGAGGTAATGGGGGTTGTGTAACTTGCATTTTTATTATGTCAATGTTATGTTATAGGTCCTGTGGGCCTTTTATCTATATGTATTGTACATATGGTTAAAAAAAAAAAAAAAAAAAGTTGTGCATCGTTTAGGTTTTCAGGGTATGTGTGCTTTTAGGCACTTGGGGGGGGGGGGGTTCTTTAGATGGGTGGATAATTGGGGTTTTGAGAAATTACTCCCATGTTTGATATGACATGTTTTGTTTGTTGGAAGTTTCCTTTATCTTTTGTCAGGGATATATATGCTCATATTGTTTTGTGATATACTCTCTTTGTGGAGTGGAGCAATAAAGACCTTTTGTTTGTAAGGTCATGTGTAGTGTTTTAGGTTAGTGTTTTTAGTAGGTTTAGGGTATGACACTTTTACAATTTTGATGCCAGTTTGGCTGTTTGGTCAAATAGGCCCTTTCTAGTGTTTACATTATTAGGCATTTAATATGTATTGTGTAATGTTGATGTTTAACCTCTTGTTTTGAGGTAAGGTTTTAGTAAATGTTATTGTACATAACCTGTTTTTAAATAAAATATATAAAAAAATTACGCAAGTATGTACTTGACTATCAAGGACGGGTTTTTTTCTGTTACCTCTCGTAACATATATAGTGTGGAAATTTGTCTAGGGACTGCCTCCTTGTAAGCTGCCCCCTGGCAAGCACTGTTGACACCGACACTCTGAGATTACTCCTCTCAGACTCACAAGTGGCTTATGGGACACATTTTCAAATAACTGCAGCTGCGAGAATTCAAGTGATATTAGTGTCCTGCCTTAAACTCAGAATTCCCTGGTTTCAAAGGATATCCCCTAAGCTATATATATGCAGTAAGTGACACTAGCTACTAGACTAATACTTAAGGGGATTTTTTTTTATATTTTATTTAAAAACAGTACATACAAGAAGAGATACATCAGGACAAAATATGTATATGATAATATAATAATTATACACTGTCATAATCCAACACGTCAGCAGGATAGAAATTTGACTTTACATATTCGATGTAAACCCTTTACATCATAAGCCGCAATTGCGGAAACAAAACATTCAGAACAATGATAAGTACTATAACAAGCATAGTATTATGTCACTAGCTACAAATTACAAACCAAGAACCCCCATCCCTCCCGGAGCTACTGTACAACACGATCACGTGCTCTAGTATCAGGAACCCTCCTGCAGCTCAACACCTGACATATCACCAGGGAAACCCCGACTTAACTGATTTGTGTTCAGAGCCCAACACAGTGTTTCTCAACATAATATATCATACCTCCGAACACAAAACATAGACATCTAACCATGTGTACTTTAAATATGTTGATACCGTTAGTGTAAAAAACTTTTACATCTTATTGAAAACGATACATTCAGGTATATACAATACAATAAGAGGATACCTAATATGAGTGGAAATTATGTGCAACAAAGCTTACTAATATTACAACACACGGACAACCCCCCTCCCTTCCCAAGAAACATTTACAAATCATTATCAATCTTACCACGTATACTATTTGACCATACAAAGATGTTGTTCGTTTGCCTTAGTATTACATACAAGTTAGGTCGAAACACATATTTGTTCAATACAAATTATCTTTGTCGACACTCGATTCCAGTCCAACTCTCATGTATTTTACATGGGGATCAAGAAGCACCTAAGTTTACGTCTCCGATCATTACAAAACATTCGAGGCCACAAAACACAATTCTCCTACCACAGGTCTTGTTCATGGTAAACATACCATCCAAGGTTAATTTCCATAACTCTCCACATGCTTTGGTGTGCTCCCTAACACAAAACTAGGTGGCCTTGTGATATCATCAGAAAAACCTTAGGTTCTCTATCATTATATCTCTTTTCCTCTAAATTCTCCCCCCCCTTACTAGGTACACAAAACACCTAACTAAATAACCTCAGTACATATTACCAGTAAACATCGGAACACATAAGAAATTTTAACACATAACCAAGCAACACTAATAAGAATCATAGCCTAATTGTATACTATGTTCTATCCACCATATATACAACTTGGAAATCTCTCCATGATGTCAATTCGCACAATCTGAGTCGGTCCAATGGAAGGCCACAAAAGTAACGCACACAGAGGATATAACCCTTATTTGGCACAATGGGTTGTCACTGTCTCATAAAAGTCTTCGGGCTATAATAGCCCAATTTGAATATCCAACTCACATACCTCTATACTACTATATATGACCGACTCTTCACTTTGCAAAAGAAGTTTACCTACCACTTAATAACTAACAGTTCCACCAAAATGATAAAACCAAGCACTGTCTCCATTTTGAACTCCCCCCCCTAGTCTGAGTCAACGATCACGCCGAGAAACCTACCCCGGACCTACTACAGGTCACCTTCCCTCATCCTAGGCCACACCCCACATCTTGCACACCTATTCACTAGCGCACTTCATACATAAAACTAAAAAACACCCTCTCCCCTCCCAGGAGACTAGCCCACACGCTCCGTCATGGAACCATTCAACACGCAGTGGATGTTACAACCCCTTAAAGACATCCATCGTTAGATGTCTATATCCCAACGAAAAGTCTCTCTCTCAGCTACGTCCATACACTTCACGATGTTTACATTTCGTTCTGTAAAACCGACACGCCAGTGCCATGATGCGCGTCGCACTTCTAATCTCCCGCATCCCCCAAGAAACAAATACAAAATCGAGTACCAAGTACGAAACCGATCGTCGGATCACATCCGAACAACCCCATACCTCTAAACGTAATGCCCTAAGCATTGACAACCCCTCATCGCCCACCTGTCGTAGGACGCCCTGAAACCAGTTCCTCACCCTTATTAATTCTTCACAAAAGTATACGACATGGTATGCCGTTTCCGACCATCCACACCATACACAATTCTGATCCCGAGTCAAACCCATGACATACAACTGCGCCCTAGATGCTAGGATTCCATGAAGGAAACGGAATCCAGTTTCTCGAACCTGAGGATGCAATCGCAATCTCTTGAACCAATACCAAATGGTCTTCCAATGATAACCCGGATAAACCTCCTCATCAATGACCTCACCCACGTACATACCAATATTATCAAGTTTACATACCTTTACTCTCTTGGGGTCTTGTGCCACCAATAGATGACATAACATGGCTTCACACAATATTAAATCCTTACCCACCCACCACCTTCTAACCTCTCTCATTACTGCATCAACCCTCGCCCCCCTAACTCCGCCTCTCTCTAGATATTCCAACCGCACATAAATACCAATCAAATGCCTATGTACCGGTATTAACCCCATACCTCCCTTAGCTATTTTTGTCATGACGACATCCTTCCCCAACCAATGTCAACGGTATCTCCATATAAAATTCAAAACTCTCCTCTGTAACCTCAGTAGATCCTCCGGAAGCAAAGGATAAACTGCTGCCACAAAGCATAATTTACTATACACAAGGACGTTTATGACAATTACCCTCTGAAGTATTGTCACCTCACTCGGTTGCCATCCAGCCATTCTTCGAATGGCAGCATCTACAACTAAAGACGAATTAATTGTTCTTGCAGATTTTTCCTTGTCACAAAAATGTACTCCACATATTTTAAGGCTCTCGACAGTTTTCGACCCATACTCCTTGCCCAACGTCCGCCCCACCCAGGACCCCACCTCCAAAAATTTAGATTTTTCCCTATTAACATGCATGCCTGACGCATCTCCAAAAAAAACTATAACCCTGTTAATGAATTCCAAACCTACCCTACTACGCACCATTATGGTAGTATCATCAACGTATCCTATGATGCCCACCTCTACACCCTGCACACTAAAACCCTGCCCCACTCCTCCGTTAACTAACCTATAAAAAGGGTCCTGCAAACATGCAAACAAGAGTTGGGAGAGGGGACACCCCTGCTGCAGCCCCCACCCCATGCATATCGCGGACCCCACCCTCCCATTCACCTGAACCCGTAGTTTTGCATCAAAATATAACATACGCACCCATGACACTACCTCTTCCCCAAAACCCTGTTTTAATAATATTGCAAATAAAGTCTCCCTATCTACATTATCAAAAGCCTTTTCCCAATCCAATCCCAATACTCCGCCCCCATGACGTTCCTCCACAAAACTATTAATTCTACGATGGCCGACCCTCATCCACCGTCCAGGAATCCCATATTGCCCTTCCCATACCACTTTATCCAACACCCGTTTCATACGATTAGCTAAAATTCTTGCAAAAATCTTGTAATCCGCTCATAACAACGTGATGGGTCTATATTCCCCTAGAGTTCCATGGATGTGTACCTTCGGCACTAAAACGACGATCCCCAACCCCACCTCCCCACCCATTTTTACATCATTTTTCATAGCATTGTATAAACGGAACAGGACATGTTTTAACGCTTCCCAATGGACTACATAAAAATCCCCCGAAATTCCATCCCAACCCGGCGATTTTCCCATTGCCTGACCCCGAACGGGCTGGGCAACCTCCTCCTCCGTTATACAACCCTCCATGGCCATTCTATCCACATCATTCACGTTCGCCACTATACTATGCAGTAAGGCCTCCTTCGCCTCCTGATTCCCCTCTCTACCAATCCATTTTTGTGCAAACCATTTATCCGCATAGTTCCCCATGCTTTCCGTAGTACATAGCCTTTGTCCCTTACAATATCCAGCCAAGTCCTCGTCAACAACCAAAGACATCACCGTCGTCGCCTTGCGTCGCAACCTGAAACTTTGAAGGACTCGAACAGAGAGCTTATCCCCCCATAGCACCTCCTCTATCCCCGCCCGCACCCTCAACGCCTGAAAATTCTCGTTCTGTATATCCTGTAATTGACTTCTAAGACACTCTATTTCTGCTTGATCATACCTTCCTCCCACACCGTAACAATCTCGCAACTGACCCTCAAGGTACCTCTGCTTTCCGTACCTATATGAAGCATCTTCCCTCCCTACTGTAAAAACCCTTTATTGCTAACTTTGCTCTTGAATTCCACCAATCCACCACATTCCCGATTCCACAACCTCTCCCACCATAACCCAAAAGTCTCCAAAGCCTCTAAACCCTTCAACAATCTAACATTTAATTTCCAGTAGCTAGGGAACACTTGAACAACACCTTCCCATTCTAGAGCTGCCAGCACGCCCCGATGGTCCGTGAGACCCAAATCCACGCATTTCTACCCTCCCACAACGTATTAAATCAGTGATGTACACTCTATCTAAACGCGCAGCATAACCTTTCCGACAAAAGGTGAAATCTACATTCCACCCCCCACTCCCAATCACGTAAACAACACCAACCGCCTGCAGTACATCCCGTAAAATCTCTAAGAGACACCCCCCCACCTCTTGGCTCAACATCCTTTCCTCTAATAACACAATTCCAATCCCTGGCAATCACAGAAACTAAAGGGAGGCCCCTTAGAAAATATACTAAATGCTTGCGCACAAAATCCTCCTACACCCGTCTATTAGACGTCGCTGGCATATACACACAAACAAAACCTACTTGTATATGCACCCATGTTCACACACAACCGTCCCCACCACTCCAATCCCATGCCAACAGCGTAAAAGGACTGGTCTCCGTATGCCTACTACAACCCCACCTTTGAAATTGTCTGAGTTTCCCACATAACATGTATACCCTCGCACTCGCAACTCACTTCCACACCTAAAATGATATTCTTGCATAAAGAACACATCAACATCCAAACGTCTTAGTGATACCTCCACCCATCGCCTCTTGACCTCTTACGGAGGCCATTAACATTTATTGTAATGCACTTGAAGACAGTGGCGGGTTTATCATTCTCTTCCCAGTCGTTGACAAACCTGACTTGGACTTACCACTACTACTTCTAAAGGACTTCCCACCACTCCCACCTAACTTACCTAAGGGAGCACCCTTGTCACCTTTGGCTACATCTGCCCAAACCTTTTTGCTTGTCCTCTGGCCTGGAGTTAGAATGTCATCCTCCACGGGTTTACTTGGCCTCTTACGGAAGCTCCTCGTACTCATGTCACCCGTATTATCTTCCCTGTGCACCTCCACGTCCGCCTCTATCACAGACTTATGAGGTACACGCCTTCCCTCTGCACCCACACTACTCACAAGTACAGTCTCCACCACCGGTGAAATCACCGGCGAGGATAAGAAATCCACCGGTGTCGGGCTGTCAAGAGGCCTCTGAATCTAGTCAAAACCAGGCAACTCTATGGTCGGGCTCAGCACCTCTTCCACCAGAGGTGACCCACCCGCGGCACTACCATCTTGATCGCCCTCAGATGCTGGAGGCAACGTCGAGACGACTTCCTCTGTAGCCTCCACCGCTGCACTCCATGTCCCATTAACAGGTAACTCCTTCAGAACATCCTTTACCACTGGTATGTCATCCTTCGGTGGGTGAACGCACTCGTCCATCACTACACTAATTGTCGCTTCAGGTTGTTCCGTCCGCTGCTGCCACCTCCATCGCTCGCAATTCGCGGCCATATGGCCAGAGCCACCACACAGACGGCACGTCCGTACCTGCCCTGGGTAGGTAACGTAGATTTGCGTCCTGAACTCTTCCATAGTCACATATGATGGAATGGGCTGTCTTAAAGTCATTTTCATGTAAAAAGACCCTTCTAACATCCCAGCATAGATTCCTTGGGACCATCGCCCCACATTGACAGCATGTATAGTCCCGTAACTTCCAAACACACGTCGTACATCAGCTTCGTCGGCTTCAAATGGAATATTGCGAAGACAAATCCATGAGTAATGTGCCGAAACGTCGCGAAGTCGCACCTCCAAGTTATTGTTGACAACAATAGGCCATTCTTGATACGTGTCAACAACCCTTTCATAGACAGCAGGTGACACAAATTTCACAAAGTTTCTCGCATTACCATTCAGTGACACGCCGTACAAATTTTCGGTAGGTATCTTGAGAGTATCCCGAATGATGAGGGGTAAAACGACATCAGCATTGCTTGGATACAAGACTCCTTTTAACAATTCTAAGCAGACGGTGTTGATTCTCCTCCTGTAGTTCGCCATTTTGTAGAAAACAAAGCTTCACCAACCAGTCACCAGGGGTCACTTGACGCGCACCTGGGACACCCTCACTCTGTCAAGGTTGGGAAGCGACTAATACTTAAGGGGAATTGCCCACAATTATTACCTTATAGTGGGTGTTCGCCTATTTATAACCCACAGCTCAAATAACCCCACCTTCCTCCGAATATCGCCGGCCAGCTATACTAAGAGAAATGAAAGGTATTGTTTTACTGCAGGGGCCTGAGCCAGAGACGAATATCCACAGTACATCGGGAATCCTCCGTGAGTCTTTGTTCCCAGGCAAGTATTTTGAAGACACATGGGGCACCGAGCTCCAGCTCTTAGTACCTTGTTACCACCACGGTGTCCAGTCCAAGAAGAAGGAACTAGCATTTCTCTCCCACCTAGTTCAAGTGTGGGGCTGCCAGTTCTCCTTAGCTAACATAACCTAATGTTCGCCTATTGAAGGCCTAAACCTACCTATGTTAAGATCATAGGGCTACATTATTAACATCGAAAGTTGCCTCAATAATCCTAATATTAGTCATTATCTGTACAACCTACCTAGACCTTCCTAGGAGAGTAAATCTATGAGTTAATATGTACTATCTCCCTACCTTCACCAACTCGAGTGTGTGTTTGTTTGGGTGGGTGAGTGGGTTCATAAACTCAGATGACCTACCGGTAGCAGATTAAGGTTTCATACGGCTCACTTACTCTGTGGAACTTGAGCAACCTGATAAAGTTTCCACATATTGCATAGAAATTTTAGATTTTTTAGTATTTGCCACCGAAGCGGCTAGTTTATTGTGCACCCCATATCCATACTGTGGACGGTAGCGCAAGAGCATATGGATACACAAAAGGCCTAAGAACTAGGCCCCAAAAGGGTTAACAATTGTACATTTGAGTTTATATCTACAGGTCACTTATCTGTTACAAGCAAATTTAGGAAATTTGCTTAGTATAACTGGTATCTTATTTTCATTATACTGTCTATCTCTGTATTCCTCAATAAGTGGACAATTAAGCACATAGTGTTCAAGACAGTGACCATATGCCTGATCACATAATTTGCATTTAGTTTGATCATCATCTGTGTGTCTCCCAAACTGCCAGAAGTACTTGTAGCCAAGCCTAAGCCTGGCCACTACAACATCAGTCAAGTTGCAAGTTGCTCCATAAACATGATTATCTGTGTTCATGTTATCATAGTGGGTTATATATCTACTCAGGCTTCTAACTGCATTCCTATAGCAATCATTTTCATTATTTACTTCTCTCCTAATATTATTCCTAATGCTAAACACAGATATACCAAAGTTATATTCTACATTCTTCTTCTGGGTGCTCTTCTTGGCTAACATATCAACTATATCGTGAAGGAGTAATCCAATGTGTGATGGGATCCATAGCAATTGTACATTAATTCCTTTGTCCAGGATTTTTGAGTATCTATACCTGGCTTCTCCAATGAGCATGCTGTTAGTCATTATATGAGTCAAGAGCCTTCAGTGGTGATATAGAATCAGTAATGATGATAGACTCAAGCTCAGTGTCATAAGTTAGCTTTAGTGCCATTAGAATTGCAAACAATTGAGTTTGCAGTGTAGACGCCCAGTTGTTAATTCTTATGCCTACTTCAACAAATTTATTATTGTTCTTAACTATGGAGGTGGCAACAAGAACAGATGCAGCCCTGCCAGAAAACTCCTGTTTAGATCCATCAGTGTATATAACTTGTGATAACTTATTACTACCAGCTAGGCGAGAAATTTCTTCTTGAGCAGTTGCTTTAACAAGTGATTTAGGAAGGGATTACTAGCAATGAGCTTATTGTGAGGGGCTTGAAGGTATACCTGTAGAGAGTTTCAGGGCTCAACGCCCCTATGGCCCGGTCTGTGACCAGGCCTCATGTTGGATCAGAGCCTGATCAACCAGGCTGTTACTGCTGGCCGCACGCAGTCCAACGTACGAACCACAGCCCGGCTGGTCAGGTACCGACTTTAGGTGCCTGTCCAGTGCCTGCTTGAAGACAGCCAGGGGTTTGTTGGTAATCCCCCGTGATGTATGCTGGGAGGCAGTTGAACAGTCTTGGACCCCTGACACTTATTGTGTTGTCTCTCAACGTGCTAGTGGCACCCCTGCTTTTCATTGAGGGATGTTACATTGCCTGCCGAGTCTTTTCCTTTCGTAGGGAGTGATTCTCGTGTGCAAGTTTGGTACTAATCCTTCGAGAATTTTCCACGTGTGTATAATAATGTATCTCTCCTGCCTGCGATCTAGGGAGTACAGGTTTAGGAACTTCAAGTGTTCCCAGTAATTGAGGTGGTTTATCGCAGTTATGCGTGCCGTGAAGGTTCTCTGCACATTTTCTAGGTCAGCAATTTCACCTGCCTTGAAAGGTGCAGTTAGTGTGCAGCAATATTCCAACCTAGATAGAACAAGCTACCTGAAAAGTGTCAAAATGGGCTTTGCATCCCTGGTTTTGAAGGTTCTCATTATCCATCCTGTTATTTTTCTAGCAGAGTGCAATTGCTACGGTGTTATGGTCCTTGAAGGTGAGATCCTCTGACATGATCACTCCCAGGTCTTTGACATTAGTTTTTCGCTCTATTGTGTGGTTGGAATTTGTTTTGTACTCCGATGAGATTTTAATTTCCTCACGTTTTCCATATCTGAGTAATTGAATTTCTCATCATTGAACTTCATATTGGTTTCTGCAGCCCATTTAAAGATCTGGTTTATGTCTGCTTGGAGTCGTGCAGTGTCTTCAACGGTGGACACTGTCACACAGATTCGGGTGTCATCTGCAAAGGAAGACACTGCACTGTGGCTTATATCCCTGTCTATGCCCGATATGAGAATGAGGAACAGGATGGGAGCGAGTACTGTGCCTTGTGGAACAGAGCTTTTCACTGTAGCCGCCTCAGACTTTACTCTGTTGACTACTACTCTTTGTGTTCTACTTGTTAGGAAATTATAGATCCATCTACCAACTTTTCCTGTTATTCCTTTATCACGCATTTTGTGTGCTATTACACCATGGTCACACTTGTCAAAGGCTTTTGCAAAGTCTGTGTATATAACATCTGCATTTTGTTTGTCTTCTAGAGCATCCAGAACCTTGTCGTAGTGGTCCAGTAGTTGGGACAGACAGGAGCGACCTGTTCTAAACCCATGCTGCCCTGGGTTGTGTAATTGATGGTTATCTAGATGAGTGGCGATCTTGCTTCTTAGAACCCTTTCAAAGATTTTTATGATATGGGACGTTAGCGCTATTGGTCTGTAGTTCTTTGCTATTGCTTTACTGCCGCCTTTGTGGAGTGGGGTTATGTCTGTTGTTTTTAGTAATTGCGGGACGACCCCAGTGTCCATGCTCCCTCTCCATAGGATGTTAAAAGCACGTGATAGGGGCTTCTTGCAGTTCTTGATGAACACGGCGTTCCATGAGTCTGGGCCTGGAGCGGAGTGCATGGGCATGTCATTTATTGCCTTTTCGAAGTCATTTGGCGTCAGGATAATGTCAGATAGGCTTGCGTCTGCCAAGTTCTGTGGCACTCTCATAAAAAAATTCATTTTTGTCTTCGACTTTCAGTCTGGTTAGTGGCTCACTATTAACTGAGTCATATTGGGACTTAAGTAACTCACTCATTTCCTTGCTGTCATCTTTGTAGGACCCATCCCGTTTTAGTAGGGGCCCAATACTGGATGTTGTTCTCGACTTTGATTTGGCATAAGAAAAGAAATACTTTGGGTTTGTTTCAATTCATTTATGGCTTTTAGTTCTTCCCACGTTTCTTGATTTCTGTAAGATTCCTTTAGTTTTAATTCGATGTTTGCTATTTCTCTGATATATTGGCCTCTTGTAGCTGCTCCGTTATTCTTTGCCTTTGCCTGTATAGGGAGCGCCTCACTCTTTCTAGTTTACATCTTCTCCTCCTTTTCCTAAAGGGAATTTGCCTTGAGCAAACCTCAAGTGCCACAGAGTTAATTTGTTCTAGACATAGGTTAGGATCTGTGATGCTTAGGCTATCTTCCCAGTTTATATCATTTAGGACTTGGTTTACTTGGTCCCACCTTATGTTTTTGTTATTGAAGTTGAATTTGGAGAAGGCTCCCTCGCGGCTGATCACATGTCGATCTGGAGCTCCCCGCATACATGTCTGGACCTCTGTTATGTTGTGATCTGAGTATATTGTTTTTGATATGATGACATTTCGCATCAGATCATCATTGTTGGTGAAGATGAGGTCCAGCGTATTCTCTAATCTTGTAGGCTCTACTATTTCCTGGTTTAAGGTGAATTTGGTGCAGAGATTTAAAAGTTCATGTGTGTGCGAGTTTTCATCTGAGCTGCCTCCTGGTGTTATCTCTGCTACCACATTGTTTGCAATATTCCTCCATTTTAGGTGCCTTAGGTTGAAATCCCCCAGGAACAAGATGTTGGGGGCAGGAGCTGGAAGGTTTTCCAGACAGTGGTCAATTTTCAGAAGCTGTTCCTGGAATTGTTTTGACGTTGCATCCGGAGGCTTGTATACAACCACGATGACCAGGTTTTGGTTCTCGATCTTTATTGCTAATACTTCAACTACATCATTTGAGGCATTTAGTAGTTCTGAACATATAAGTGACTGTGATATACAGGCTAACCCCCCTTTTTTGCCTGTTCACTCTGTCGCATCTGTATAGGTTGTAGCCCGGGATCCATATTTCATTGTCCAAGTGATCTCTTATGTGGGTCTCTGTGAAAGCCGCAAACATGGCATTTGACTCTGTAAGCAGTGCACGGATGTAAGGAGGCATCTTGTTGTTCGTTGCTGGCTTTAGACCCTGTATATTTGCAAAGATGAATGTCGTTGGATTTTTTCCTGGCACTAATATCTGTTGTGCTGGAGTGGAGGCCATTGTCTGTGATTCACTCCAGAAATGATTGCAGTTGGTGTACGATTTCTGTAATTTACTGCCAGCTTTTTTCCTTCCTGGAACAAAAAACCTCTCTCTCTCTGGAGTGGCTGTGGCTACCCAGGTTTTGCCATTGTCTGGATGTTCTGTGTCGTCTTGTACCTTTTAGGTGGTATGCCTGGCAATATAAGTTATAGCACTGTCTTTCCTGAACTGATGAGTGGCATGTGATATTAAATGAACACATCTTCCATGGAGGGGTGAAATGCTCTTGTTGCCTACAGTGATACAATTCATGCAGGTTGTAAAACTTAATGTAATTGCATGTTTTCACAGTCCATTTAGATCTGTGAGTATTTACTTCTAGACATTTAGTAAGATTCATTGTGACAGTGTCTGGTTAATTTCTTAACAGTGTTAATCTCAACAATCCTATCACTGATACTAGAAATACCAAGCTTCTTCCTCATATTAAGAACCTTTGAAGCTTTGGGACAGCCAAGAATAATTCTGAGAGCTTCATTTTGCATTAATTCCAAAGGTCGGAGAAAACTTTCTCTAGCTAATATCAACATGGGAGCAGCATAATCAATTAAGGAACTAACATAGGCTATGTACATCATTCTCACGATTCTCACATTAGCACCATAGTTGGGGTTGTAGCCAGCAACAGCTTTAAGAACATTTAGTCTATCTTTGCATTTCTTATTTAGTTGTGGTATAGTGGATTTGTTGAAGGATAAATCTACACCAAGATATCTGTAAGTTTTAACATAGCTAATGTTTTCACCCTGCAAATAGATGGGTGGGGGATGTCGTTTGCTTGTTAATATCTTTGTTTTAGAGGAAGATATTACGAGGCCTAGTCGATTACAAATTGCTTGAACTTTTATGCCCTGTTGTATGGATCATGATGTTATCAGCATAGCTTATAGCTATATGTTTAGGTGAGGTAGGTAGAGCATTTAGGAGAGCATTAATCAGAATATTAAATAGCATGGAACTGAGAACTCCTCCCTGCGGTGTACCTAGGTACATTTCTTTAGACTCGCTTCTAAAGCCTTGGTAGAGGACAGAGGATACTCTGTTTGACAGGTATCCTATTATCCAGCAGAGTAGGCTACCACCAATATTCATTTTGGCTAGTTTATATATTATAACAGTTCTGTTAGCGATATCAAATGCAGATTTTAGATCAAGAAATGTGGTAAAACTAGTTGAAGTGTGTGCAATGAGAAAGGTGAAAATACAGTTCTGTACACTTTTACCTTTCATGAACCCAAAGAGGGAGGGGGAAAGTTGGTGTCTGATTCTGTGGTAGTCTGTTAAGTATCATTCTTTCAAAAATTGTATAAAGACAACTAGTTAAGGAGATCGGTCTAAATGTATCAGGCTGATGGGGCTTAGGGATAGGCACAATGAGACTATTGGTCCAGGAAGTAGGAAGAACTCCCTCAATGTAACTGGTATTATACAGTGCCAACAAAGGATTATCAGGATTATCAGTTCTGAGAATATCATAGGTTATACCATCCTCTCCAGGAGCAGTTGATCGACCTTTAGTTAATGCGTTATCTAATTCATACTCGGTGAAGAGGCAATCACTCTCATCAATATTTTGGCTCATAAAATTAATCAGTTTCAACATTTCTTCAGAAGCACTCTCTAAGTTTTCTCTAATATGAGATGGCAGGTTTTCATGCCTGGAGATTTTGGACCAGTCATTTACGAGGTCGTTTGCTTTTTCAAGTGGAAAGGGATGAGCAACATTGCCAGTCTTTTTCCTGGTTATTTTATTTATACCTTTCCATGCCAAACTTAAAGGGGTAGACCTATTTAATCCACTAACGAATTGTTCCCATTCCTGTTGCCTAAGTTCTTGCTTTCTATTTCTTGCATTTGTTAGTGCAGCTTGGAACGTTCTGAGAAGGTCTGGTGTTCTACACTATGGTATGCTTTACCAATCCTCCTAGGTGCATGTGTTAGATTGCGTTGCTGTGGGTCATTATACTATTTACATTGGTATTTATTGTCATTTCTAGTGGAAGGTTTATGTTTTCTTT